>JAKCPB010001608.1:0-207184 GCA_021442155.1 Cymbidium sinense | reverse complement strand
GCTCCTTCAACTACAGGAAATAAAAGAAAAAAAGTCCATTCCTCCATTCCCAGGCTCCAACCTCCCTCGACACAGGTAATTCCCTCTTCTGACTCTGCCTCTCTGCGTCCCGTCCTGCATCCCGTCGTTCCGCTGGCTCGTCCCGCATCCCGCCGTTCTGTCGGCCCGTCCTGCAACCCGTGCTCTACTGTTCGCCCACGTCCTGTCGTCTCGCTCCGCTACACGAGCCTGCCGCCCTGTTCTGCCGCGCTGCACGAGCCCGCCGCACCGGCCCGCAAGCCCGCGCTCTGCTGTCCGTTCTGCAGGCCCGTTCCGTTGCATGAGCCCGCCGCATCGGCCCGTTCCGCCGCGCCTTCGGCCCTCATCCCGCCGGCCTGTTCCGCCTCCGCGCTGCAGCCTTCAAACCGCAAGCCCGCGCCTCCACAGCCTTCTTACCACAACTCGCAACATGTCTGAATTTTGCCCCAATCAAGGGAAGAACACCGTCAAGAGGCGGGTTCTTCTTACGATTTCTGGCATCGCATCTCTTGCATCACCTTTCCAATCTTCACTTCGCCAAGAATCAAAGAACACACAAGAGGTAGTTCTTTTTGATTTTCGTCAGATTCCTTATATCACCTTAATCTTCTCTTCACACCTAAGAAGCAA
Organism: Cymbidium sinense; assembly: GCA_021442155.1. Taxonomy (NCBI): domain Eukaryota; kingdom Viridiplantae; phylum Streptophyta; class Magnoliopsida; order Asparagales; family Orchidaceae; genus Cymbidium; species Cymbidium sinense. The sequence goes on along the minus strand of JAKCPB010001608.1, from coordinate 206,536 downwards.
CCACAAGAGTTCTTCTTCTTCTGCTCGCATTGATTCATTGTATTACATTCCCAATCAGATATCCAATCCCATCTCTTTACCCATCTTTACAAATACGTAAAATGAGTCAAAATATGTGCCGGAATATATATACGCCAGGTTTGAAGGCTTTCGCTCAAGGCGCGAACAGATAAAATCGGTTATATTATCGCAAAACACCGCTTGTTATGCTCAAGAGGGTGTACCGAGACCAACATCCTGGATGCCTCCCATATACCTAAATGTCAAAATTTTGTTTAATTTCTGACTTAAAAAAAAAAAGGGAGTGAATATATATTGCATTTGTCTTCTTCAGTTCAAGCCTCGTGCTCAACAGAACGAGAAAACTACTGGTGTCGAAAACAATCATTACGCCAAGGCAAAGTATGCCAAAAATACCTCCGACTCTGCCAGAGATGATTATACTCGAAATTTAGACTAAAATTCAAGACTTAAACAAATTCAAATGAAAATTACTTAAACTTAAGTCAAACAAAAGAATATATGATAAATATGAAGATAAATGTTAAATCAAAGAGAAATAGGGGGAGAACACTTAAAAAAATTTTAAAAGAATATAACACTCATTTAAAATATAAGTAAAATTGGGAGGCTAATATTAAACTCACAAACTCTAATCAGGATTCTACGCTTAAATCAAGAATGAGTGAGTTCTCTTTCTTGTAAATTTCTCAAAATTAAACAAGCTTTAATTGGAATTTGAGAGAATACTAAACTCATAACAAACTCATAATAAACTTAAAGTCAAGGATGAATCCAAATTGGGTTTAACAACTCTTATATGAATATATGATTACTATACTAATAAGCATGAGTGGCTAAAGTAATAAACACAAATCGATAACTTATCAAAAGAGAATTGAACATAATCGAGAGAATTACAAAAGCTCAACAAGTAAACTAAATGCAAGTAATATTAACTACAATTTAAATCAAAATGTCTTCTTTCTAATCAGAACTTTCTTACAAGCAGAAGAAGATACTAAATCAAAATCTATAAAATTATAAGCTTCCTTCGATCAAAATTAAAAAAATTTTATTCTAATTATGATTTTAAAATCAATGTTTTCATTAATTGATGAATTAACTAAACTATAAATATCATACGTCGTATGAGATTTAAAGTATAAATTTTAATGTCTAAAAAAGCAAAATTGGAATTCAATGAAAATCAAATTAATCTCAATTCTAAAATAAAATTACCTAAATTACTAATCACGCATTTACTATGTCAATGTTTAGACTCAAGTATCTGAGATGCGTGGGTTGTTTCCTGGTTTAGTCTTTGGATTGGGTCCGTGTTAACAAAACCTAAAAATCTATTACAATAATTTCAACTTATTGAAATATTTGAGAATTAATTCCATGATAGATTTGATCCTCCTGTGAGCTAGAGTTGATAGAAAGTTCTCAAATATATTTGATTAATCAATCAACTATGATGCGTTAAATGGTGATTTCAACGAGAGGGGATATTTTCATCAAAATATTATTTTAATTTCAAATCAAATTAACTTAAATCAAGTATCAATCAACGCCATCGATAAAATATGCAAGCACAAATTAATCATTCTCAAATACACTGCATGGGCCCCACACTATGTCAATGCTTAAATTCAAGTGTCCAGGATGGGTTTTCTGCTTAGTCTTAGATTGAGTCCGTTAACAAAACTTAAAACCTATAATAAGAGTTTTAAATCTGAAATATCTAAGAAACGATTCTATGGTGACAAGTAGATCTAATCCTCTTAATAAACAGAGTTGACATGATCTAAAGCTCTTAAACATATTCAAATTATCAAATTTTCAAATCAAATTAAGTAACTAAACGCTTAAATGAAATTTTATCATTAAAACTTAAATCAACTCAATCTATCCACCTTCCACAACTATTGGGGTGACAAATTAAGAAAACTCACAAGGAGAGCCAATGTCAAATCAAGTGTTCTACTATGTTCACTCTCAATCAATCTCAAACCAGTAAGGACGTGGCCCGTGTCCTCTAACTGTGTGGCTTGGCCAATAGGCTCCATAGATGAAGCGCATGACCGAGTCCTGACGGTGGTTTATCGCCCCATTATATTACGATAGCCATGTATGCTCCCCAATGGCTCGCCTTTGAGTTGTGAATCATGTATACTTGAGGCAAACAACCCTCTACCTAAGTGTAGACTTAAGTCTCCTTGCAAACACCACCCCAAGTCTACAAAGATTTCTTGGATGACGATCCCATGTCAGTGAGAAGATCCTTCGTTGGGTCGACTACCTCCTACTAAGTAGACTAGGGACCACGACCGGATGATGGAACCATGATCAGATCGCATCATCATTCCCCAACCATCCTAATCGAAATGATGAATTTCATAATTCTAAATTCTGAAACTCCACATTAATGCTACTATACACTATGCATTTAGCGATCTAATGACTAGCCTTAATCGAAACTTTTCTCTCACTTTTTGAGAAGGGTAATTAACTATAGGGCTTCCATAGAAACTGGAACCAGATCTAAAGTCCTCACCAAATGAGGATGAAATCTGGGTAGTGTCTTATCTACTATTCCATTTGCCTTCTGAAAATTACACCGATACTTTAAATCACTCTCTTCAATTCAAATTATCGAGAGGTCGATGGCGAATTTTTGGAGCCCACAGATTTTTGGTGACTCCGTTGGGGACATGATTTTTTTTCCATCTTTGGCTAGTCATATATGTGCTATAGTAGCAATAAAATTTTTGAAAATTCAAAAAAAAAATGATGATTTAAGTGTGTAATAAATTCAATATGAGACTCTATGTAATGAATCATTCGTAGTATATCTTTATTACACCATTATTTTGTTCTATAGTACCGCATCTTGAAAGTATGGGTGAAATAATGCTAATTACTAATCCACATCTTTCACTTTACGTAATGGATCTACAAAGCACTTCTTTCACCATTTAGCTAGTAGTATCAACATCCGCTCATAACGCCTCTCATCAACATGGAGATGTCCCATTCAATTTGGTAGCTTGAATTTCGCTATCGTATGCGAACTCTAAGTACCCACTCGTGGTACATTCGTCCGAGGCCATTCTGGAAGGTCTCAAGTTATTAAAGCTCCTACTAGCCATGTGCGCCAACCAGTTCAACAATCAACCGTTGTCAAGGAGTTCTCCCGAAAGAGAACTTCGATTTTCAAAAGGCTAGGTCAATTTGAAGCTCCCGTGACGAAAAGAACTGTCAGTGGACAAACTATGTCTTTAATGTCTGGTATACCGCTGCTATTGAATCTTTGTAAAAGCATGATCATGAAGCTTCCTCATCGTGAAGCAAATTAACTAGATGAGAGAAGAAGGAGAAGAGGGGCTCAGATCCCCTTTGAATGACCTCGTGAATAAATGATACGCCGCTTAGTATCCCTACCCACAACAACTTTGACAACCTAAAGTGGGTAAAAGGAATAAATTTACGGTGAAGTAGCGCCTTTTCTGAAGAACATATCAAGCTCCACCACCACAGAGGAGAGAGCTTAAAACACTATCTGTCAGGATACATAAAGTTCTCAAAGTAGCCAAGGACATAGGCCTAATGAAAAGAACATTTCAGAGGCTTGTGGTGATGGAAAATACTGAAGCTCCACCAAGAAAGTTTCCATCTCTTCTGGTAACTAGCTAGCGAGCCTAGTATGCTTCACATGGTGACCATCGAAGCGTGACACTTGGACCTTGTGTCCAAGAATCCACCAAAAGATCTTGACGAAAGGATAAGCAAATATGGAGGCCAATACCCCATAATAAAGTCCTGAAGAATGGAAGAGGTGTGACATCTGATACATATACTCAGAAATTCATCTCAAAATCAACTCATCAGAAGTGGATACCCAAAAGAAGGGATATCATTGATGAAAGACATGATGGTCGACACCCTGGAGAATCCTCTAGGGGATCCCATCGCATATCAAGTTCACCCCCTACAAGAGAAGGTTGACTTTGATTGCAGTCCTTTAATAGAAGAAGTATTTTCCGCATTGAACCGAGATCAATGGAAACATCAAAATTTGTGTGCAAGAAGAAAATAATGAAGAGGACACTATGGAAGTGGAAGTTGTCTATATGTTCAGAGATATAGATGATCTCCCCGCTTAGCACCATCAGCAGCAATGCGAATCTAGGGAATTTGAACCTGAATTTGATGCTTATGAAGAAGAGTCTTCACAAAAATCAAGAAGATGATCTTTGATCTGAAGATGAAGAAGAAGAAGATCGAATGAGAAAGAGATCAAGGTGTCAAAGTCGCCTATATGGTTGAATCGAAATAATCACTTAGTACACGCTTTTATAATCGCCGTCAGATACCACATCAACAAATTGCCTCAAATGCATAAGGAGAAGGACAATCAAGTTCTCCCCTTGAAAATGAGCAAGGAGCAAAACAATAATAATAAATATAAGAAGAAGAAGAAGAGCCTGTATTGATTGATGCCATGCCCTAGCTAGAGAGCAAAGAGAAATGCAGCGTCAAATGAAGGTCAAAGATAAGGAGATTGCACAGCTTGGTACCAAAATGAATGATATAATGGTACAAATGACCATCATGATGGAGATTGAAGAATATCACATCAACACATTTTGTCACTAATCAAATAATTAATAATGCAACTTCTATACCACCACCGTGGTACCTCAAGCTCCTACAAGATATGCTACGATGAAACGAGGAACAAAGTTAACCACACCTTCCAAAATTCAAAAAATTCAAAGACACCTGAGTAGAACCGTCACTAGAAATAATAATCAATAAAAAAGATAAAATTCATAGCCTCGTGAAAGTTGAAAAATGAAAAGTGGTCCCCCTTACCAAATATGACCAAGTGTCGATCAAAGGTTACTCGTCAAATTTAATATTTTCAACGAGCTTGGTAATCCAAAGCAACATCTAACCCAATTTAAAGCTACTTGTAGTAACACAGGAGGGAACGATACATTGCTTTTCTGTCAATTCGTCAGTAGCCTAACCTCAATCACTTTCGAATGGTATGCAGAATTGCCAAATGATTCGGTTAAAACTTTTGATGAATTAGAGGCAATATTTGTGAAGAGGTTAGCTAGTGCAACTGAGAAAATTACTCACGACCTCTTTAAAAGGAGGAAAGACGAGTGATGAAATTTATAAGTCAATAACCTAAGTATGAAGTGTGATCAACAATTAGAAGAAGAACATGCGATCCAATTGCTAATGGGCAATATGGATGATAAAATGACACCATTTCTATACATGACGTTGATTGCAACAATCCAAAACTTGCTCGATAGGTGGCTAAATTCAAAAGTTGAATCGCCTAAGTCCAAGTCTATGCAGATAAAGAAACAAACCTTCAAACTCAAGAAAAAATGAAATTCATGCCGCTTCTTATAGCTCAAATGGCGAAAAGTGGATAATATATAATGTGAATAAAGGAAAGCAGCTGATGCATAATGATGATAAGGGAAAGAAGTCTGTTTATTCTAATCCACCCAAAATTGGGAGGCAATGACAAACCTCAAACTTTTCCAAGTGGTGGGGAGGCCTAAAATAAGCAACAAGAGATGATGAGCAATGCACCATCTCTTAAGGAAAAGATGAATAAAGAATATTCTTTAGAAGGGACAAGTGACCAAATTATTTCAAAAGCCAAAGCCTACGCTACTTAAATTAAAAGGCCAAGAAGTCGATCAAGTCAACAATCCAAATTATTGTTCCTATCATCGATGATCATCCTATTGAAGATTGTTATGTCTTCAAAGATTGGCTAGAAAGGAAGTATCGAATGGGTGAATTTATACTATCCATAGTGTTCTCCCAAAAGAGAGTCTACAAGGATGATTACGTCCTCTCCTGTATCATCCAGAAAAGACAAACAAAAGGAGAAATCAGTTTAGAATGAAGAATGGCAAACAGTAGTCTCCAAAAAAATCGTGAAGATGCTAAAGCAGTTAAAAGACATCCCTAGTGTTAAGTGGAAATCACCACTTGAACCTATATTGGACTTAAGAGAGATGCCCAAACCAAGTATTTGGGCTTCTCAATGACATTCTGATAAGGCTACTTCGTCACAATGAGAAGTACTAAATGCTCATAAATCAAAGAAGTCGCTAAGAAAAAAAAGAAGATCAATAAGGGAACTACAACTCAAAAGATCATTAACAATTTAGAAGAGTATCACCAGCCGGCAAGACAACCAATTAGGCTTGCAGACTTTATGCCTAAACTTCACATTACTAAACCAGATGAAGAAGATAATGGTGAATCTTGTTCAATAAATACATATCGAATCATCATCGCATGATGTCGATATTCTTCAACAGCATTACTAAATGACAAGGGTGGTCGGTGACTCGACAACCCATCACAATTATCAGAAAGCAAGAAGAGCGAGGAGCTAACGTCTAATTTTATTTAATGAACAAGACAATAACAATTGATGAAGATTTATGTTTTTTCGATGGAGAAGAGTCAGACTCATCGATATCATCATGCATGAAATGTATGATGTTGAAAATAATGAGTCTAGCCCTTTTGGCAAATCTTTCAAAATAAGAAGAAAATTTGAAGAAACTACCTCTTCAGAAGAATCTGAGTAAGATAAGATGATTCAAGTTCAGTTGAGAAGTGGTAAAGTCTTACCACCTTCGTCAAAGAAGGGTGCAAATAAAGACAAAGGCAAACAAATTGAAGTTAACGAGGATATTATTCACAGAAATTCTAGAATAAAGCCTAAAGCGAGAAGATAGATTATAATATTTTATCACATTTGAGAAAGATCTCTGCATAACTGAGTGTGTACGAGGCTCTCTTGATGTCAAAAGACCTCCAAGAAACTTTGATACGGATCTCAAAGATCCAGAATTATGAAGCTTACTTTCAAAAAATGCATGATCATTACAAACTCAAGATCTCCGTAATCATATTTTTTGAAGAAGATCTTATGTTGGGATAGATCACAATTGTCCTCTTATGTTATGAGAGAGATGGCATCTCGATATCAATATTGATTGATCCGTTCTTCTATCAATCTTATGAGTTTAAAGGTATTGAGAGAGTTATCACTCGATATCCAACATCTTGGGAGAGATAAGTTGATGGTTCATGGTTTTAATGAAAAAGGATAAAAAACTCTGGGTTCTTTTGTTCTCTCACTCAAGTTCAGGGATTTATATATAAAGTTTCATGTAATTGAATCGATGTATCATTTAGAGCTCTGGGGTCATGCATGAGTATGGCATGGTCCCATCAACTATGCATCAATGTATGAAGTATCAAAGATGGAGAAGAATTCAAATTTTGGTAACCTACATTCTCATCAATGAAGCAAATATCTATGAAGATGCAAAATATTTCATCCTTAAAGAGCCTAAGCTAAGCCAGAACTCAAGGTAGCATCCACTTGGGAACTAAAAAGCAATTTCAAAGTGAAAGAGCGTAAGCAAAGAGGAAGAAAGAAGGCAATGCGACCTCCCTAAAGCACTTGATTACACAAATCAAGAAAATTAATTCCTCATTTGGGAAGTGACACGGAAGGAGAAGATATTCTTGTCAAACCTAATGGAACTTATAAGTTCTCAAGAAAAATAAAGTATGAAATAATGATTCTATCGATTCTATGATTTTAAATCTTATGGAAATAGAGTTCAAATGGTCGCATCGAAGGATAGCTCACTTGGCGATAATGACTCACTCAAAATTATACCCATCCCTGCTTCAAAAAAAATCAATCAGAGGTTCATAATATTGAAGAATTGATAACATTCTATGTGCCATTGCTGAGTGAGAGTGGCAAAGAACTCTATTTTATAAATTTGAAGAGTCGACTCATTGAATTTTGTGCTCAACATGAAAATTTTGATGAGATAGTGCCAACAAGAATACCAATATACTATTTACAAAAATTACGAAGAATGATGCATAAGCTTCGAATTCATATTAGAACTACTAAACATATGACCCAAATCTTTAACAAGATGAGGAGCCAAAGAAGTCCTCAAGCATCACGAAGAAGTGATAAGTTTATCACTAAAGGTCTAGGGTTCATCCACAAATCTCATCAAAATAGAGCTTGTTATAATATAATAGAAGCTGAGATAGAAACTCATAGTGATGAAGAAGATGATTCTCAAAATTCTTCTTAAAATGATGAAGAAGTAGAACCCCACACCAAGAACTCAAGATGGTGGACAAATAGCTACTATGGATGAACTTAAAGAAATCAACCTAGAGTGAGGATGATCCCCGTCCAACTTTCGCCGCCTATGAGAAAGTTGAAGAGCTAAAATGCTATTTGTGAATTGGATTGCTTTGCTCGGACATATTCTAAAATGCTTATCCCTGATGTAGCATAAACTTTATTAAATTAGATGCAACACCCTTTAAGCAAATTCCTAGGCGAGTGAGATTGAAGATTGAAGAACAGGTAATTGCAAAAGCTAAAAAGATAATCGAAGCAAGCTTCTTTCGAGAGGAGAAGTATGCAGATTGGATAGCCAATATTATCCCAGTGAGGGAGAAGAATGGTCAAATCCATCTTTGCATTGGCTTCCGAGACCTAAATAAGGCGTGCCCAAAAGATGACTTTTTGCATTTAATATCAGAACTACTAGTGGACAACATCTCCAACTATAACATATTTTTATTTATAGACAAATCATCGGGATATAATCAAATCAAGATGACGCCTGAATATGAAAGACATACATCGTTCAGAATACCTATTGATATATATTGCTACATGGTCATGCCTTTGGCTTTGCTACATACCAAAGAGCCATGATGCATATTTTGATGAGTTGATTCATCAAAAGTGGAATGTTATATCGATGATTTGGTGGTGAAAAGCTTAAACCATGAAAATCACTTTGAAGACTTGAGAATTGTAGAGAGAATCAAAATATGATCTCAAGATGAATCCTCTAAAATGTGCATTCGGTATCTTCAAAAATTTCTTGTACATATGTGAGGTATTGAAATTGATCTAAAATCAAGGCAATTGTGGAGATACCATCAAGAGTTTCGCCAACTCGTTCTTTATGGATAGCGATTCATTCATCCGACATATCAAACTTATCGATTATCGCCAACCATTTGCAAGGTTAATGAAGAAGGATGCTCCATTCAAGGGACAAGGAGTGCCAAGAAGCCTTCAATAGCATTAAAAGCTACTTGTTAAATCCACCAATTGCACCTACCCCTAAAACCTCATTCTATACATGCAAGAGTCCCTTGGAGCATTATTGGCACAACATAATGAAGAAAGCAAAGAGAATGCTCTTTATTACATCAGTCAGAGGCTGATTGGAGCATAAATGAGATACTCTTCGATAGAGAAACACTATTTAGCATTGATCTTTCAAAAAAAGCTTCATCATTATGTTATCTCACAAGATTACCCTCATCTCAATGATTGATCCGAAGTACTTGATGACAAGACCGGTTGTGTCGCATAAGATGGATATTACTTTACAATTTGATATCACATATGTTTCCATAGTAAAGGGACAAGTCTTAGCAGATTTTTACATCCATCCCACAGACTCTTCTCTTAATGATGATTTTCTGATGAGCAAATTATGCTCATTCATGAAGAGAAAATCACAAATTTGGAAAATGTACTTTGATGGAGCCTCATCGATCAAACAAGTCAAACCTAAATTTCAAGAGCAAGAGCAGAATCAACATCATCTTCATAACACCAAGGAGGGATAATGAGACGATCATATGGATTGACGAGCCAAGAACTAATAATGAAGTCAATATGAAGCATTAGGGTGTTGAAGAAGTTATTTTCATAGGCATTCAAAACTTACATATTTTTGGCAATTCTCAGCTTATTATAAATCAAGTACTTAGCATCTATAGAATCAACAAGCTTGAGTTAGATTTCTATCACAAGCGAGTTCTTGAGCTAATGAAGCAGATACCAAATATCACACTAACTCGAGCTTCTCGATCCGAGAATAAGAAAGTCGAGCTTAGAAAAACAAAGAAAATGACAAGTATGAATGGTGATTATGTCATGATCGACATATTTACCAAAGTCTTAGAGCTGAAAAGTATCAATCCCGTAAGTAGGGATTATCAACCGACCCGAGGATGCAAGTTGCTCCTCATACTCAAAATTCAAGAAGTACAAGAAGAGCTAATGACATTGCCCTAAAAGTGTGAAGCTTTTGTATAGAAGAGTCACGTGATTGAGGCAACCTTCATCGACTACTTTAAAGAAGTCAAATTACCAAATAATAAATCACTACCAAATCGAGAAGAGAATGCTACGCTATGCTTTCAACAATACTCTATATCAGATCCTTTGAACAAATGTGGCTACGATGCCTAAATGTAGATGAAGCAAAGTGATTGAAGTTCATGAAGGACTTTGTGGTGCACATCGCCAGTCCCAAGATGGCTAAAGATCAAAAGGATGGGCTATTATTGGCCATCTATGGTGAGACAGATTAATCATGCTAAGAAGTGTCATGAGTGTCAAGTACATGGGAATCTCATTCATCAATCTCCGAATCCATTACACCCAACAATAGCATCCGAATGTTGGGGTACATGTAATTGGAACCTGATCCAATCGTCCGCTTGGACACCGCTTCATCCTAGCGTGATTGACTATTTCTCTAAGGAAAAGTTACCCCATTTAAAGAAGTTAGCCGATCGAGTGATTAACTTCTTATGCATAATGTGTCTATAGATTTGGAGTGTCGCGTCAATAATTTTGATAATGACACTTTTCAAAAGTGCAAAGATTTATAGATTCGATCGACACAAATTGATTGGCATGATACTCTTCAATATATAATTCAAGAGCAAATGATTTGGTAGAAGCTTTCAACAAAATATTGATCAAACTGCTTAAGAAGATTCTCACTAAAAATAAAAGAGAATGACATTCCAAGCTAGTAGAGGTACTATGGGTGTTTCGAACTACCTACAAGACACCAACTAAAGCCACTCTCTATTCATTGGTATTTGGAATTGAAGCAGTTCTTCCACTCAAAGTTGAGTTGCCTTCACTTCGAGTAGCTATCTAATACAACCTAACTGAAGATCAAAATGCTCGTCTGAGAATGGAGGAACTCGACGCATTTGATGAAGTTAGATTGCAAGTTTATCAAAATCTGATAGTCTATCGAGCAAAGATGTCGAGGGCTTTTGACCATACGGTGCAACCTCGAACATTCCAAAAAGGAGAATTGGTCATGGTGCTGAGAAGATCAATTATCCTCAATCAAAAATTCAGTGGCAAATTTGAGCCTAATTAGGAATGCCCTTTTATCATTGAAAAAGTATACCAAGGAGGGGCATACCCACTCATCGACCTAAAGGGTGAAAGGCCAATGATGCCAATTAACGGTCGATACTTGAAAAAGTACTATACTTGACGACCACATTATCAAGGTACAATAGAAATCCCCCTACAAGATAGGGGCATTTTTTTAGTATATCTATTTAGGTCGACATCGCTTCATGCGAGATCCCTAAATAAACATACTCATGAAGAACTTTTGTGAAAATTCTCTCTACATGGGGCATTTTAGATTTTTTTATATAGATGAAATCAATATTGTATGTTAAAATCCCCTTAAGAGTATATCAATTCAAATATTAATGTATTTGTATATTTTCATCTTGAAAATTATCCTAAATGTACTTTAGAATTCCCCCTGCAATACATGGGGCATTTTTTAAAGTTTATGTTAAGTTTATTTGAGTTGACGTTTATAAGATGAGATCCTCAATATATTCTTATTCGTGACATCATTTTACGCCAAAATTCCTAAATATATCTATAATTGTTACTGTTAAGTTGCAGAGTCTTGCAAGAATAAAAAAGAATCTATTGTTACGTAAGAAAAGATAACCCTAAATATAAAAAATTTATCTCCCAGATTTACCAAATTCTGGAGATCAAGTTAGAAGAACTCCCGATTTCGGAAGCTTCAATCAATTAAGTTGGAGAAACATCAACCTCTACATCTTAAAGTCTAGAACATGGATGGGTTTTAAAGGTTGAACTCAACAAGCCTCTAGAAAAGGTCATGTGAAAGAGCCCCATTTTTCACGATGACAAAACCACCAACCCACAGCCTTAAGTCAAGACTGAGTAGTTCTAAGGTCAACTCAACAAGCCCAAATGGTCGAAGTTGTTGACACTCTCCTCACTCAACAAGCGTAAGAAAAGGCCACGTGAAAGAGCCCTCGTCATCCTAATGATGATGTTGCTCAATCTCAAACCGATCCGCCTGATTAAAAGCAACAAGGATCCAAGAGTTCTTCTACTTGATCGATAGATCAAGACAATGAGAAACTCAATTGGCTACCTCAAATTAATCTATATATTACCGCAGGTGATATCTCAATTTATTCTCAAATGATTTGATCTCAAAGTACGCAGATCAAAGTCAATGTCCTCATCAAGTCCACAAAGTAGAAAGCATAGACCGATGAAGCAATTCCATAGTTCATACAAAGTCGAACCGAACTAAAAAATTGGTTATTCGCCTATTAAAGCACACGCTGTTAGACTAATAATTCAACATTGACCCTATATAAGGGAAGGTCGGTCATCAGTATGTACCTTCAATGAATCTCAAAGCAAGCACATGATTCATGGAGTGCACACTTCCCGACAAGTCAATAGGGACAAATCAGGTCAATCCTTCATCAAGTCCGTCAAGCTCAAAGCTATGACAGAAGGAATTTCAAATCCGACCAAGCACGGATAAACCAATTCCCCAACGGAATCATTCATTAAAACAAATAAACTAATTCCTCGATCAAACCTAACTAAGCATGAAACTAGGATTGAAGGAAACTCAAATCTGCAATGACATAAAAGAAAGAGATCTTCAGCAAAGTCATTGAAGCAGATAGTAGATGGTGTAAGAACTCTTATCTATCCGACAGGTCGATTTTAACAATCAATCCTCGTCATTTAGCTCCCAATAAGGCGATTAATGACAAATCGCCAAAGCTCGTAAGCTATTACAATCAAAGCTAAAATGATCCAAATTCTATGGCCAAATATTAAACCGCTTTTCAACAAGCACTCGCCTCCATGCGAATCACATTTGTTGGGGGGGTATTTGTTGACCTCCATATATGTGCCATAAGTAAAAGTCAAGCCTACAAATTGATTTCGACGGACTTCGGAGGTGACAGTGCACAAATTGAGGCTCAAAATACACTGGACATCATCAAAAATAGTTGAAACGACTCAATAAACGAACGCTGGTGCATTCGTTAAAATTGATCAAATATAAATATTACAAAATCTAACGATCAATCGATTAAGACTGAGCTATCAATGTGTCGCATACATATCGAGTCGAAAGTTATGATGATGTCCAACGAATTGCTCATGAAATTGATCACATTGTTAGCTTTGAAATTAAAACTATCAAATGAGACCGGCTCAATTTAGATGAGTTTGCAACGTCAATGATTTAAAGTGCGCAAATCGAGACTGAAATACAGGACGTCACCAAAATCAACTCAAATGACCTCCGATCGATGAAAAGAATTTTTCCATCGATCAATTGAAATTGGTCTGATATAAATATTGCACAACTGAGATCAACCGTGTCTCGCCACAACACGTTACATGCATATCGAGTCGTGAGGCACACACAAAACTAAATGACCTCCATTCGAAATTGATTAAGGCCGTTAACTTCAAAACGCCGAAATCTATCAAATAAGACTATTACACTTAATTCGATAAGGCAAAATCGAGTCGAATGTGATGCATATTTTGAACAAATCACTGACGCCGAAACCAAACGGCTCATCGAAAAGACTGTCGTTGAGTCGAATATCTAATAACAAGATTGATATATATATATATGACTATCAGTTTGTAAGCATAAAACTGTAATTGAGATTTAATTAAATATTTAGAGAAATTAATTAAGCCTAAATAACCAACCGATCCTGCTCTTGATTCAAAACTTTAGTCTGAAACCATTCTCTCCACTCTTCCCTTAACCGCACGAAAAAAAATAAAATTGCTCACTCTCCCATTCGTGCTCCTTTCAACTGCATGAAACAAAAGAAAAAAAGTCCCTTCCTCCATTCCCAGGCTCCAACCTCCCTCGGCACAGGTAATTCCCTCTTACGACTCTGCATATCTGCATCCCGTCCCGCATCCCGCCGTTCCGCCGGCCCGTCTCGCATCCCGCCGTTCCACCGACCCGTCTTGCATCCCGCGCTCCGCTGTCCGCCCGCATCCCATTGTCCCGCTCCGATGCACGAGCCCGCCGACTCATTTCGCCGCGCTCCGCGCTGCACGAGCCTGTCGCTCCGTCCTACCAGCTATCTCACTGCCTGCACTGCACGGCCCACTGCACTGGCCTGCAAGCTTCCTGCTGTCCGTTCCTGCATGAGCCAGCTGCAGACCTGTTCTGTTGCGCCTCCAACCTGCATCCTGACCTGTTCGCCTGTGCCGTAGCCTTCAATTTTTGCGCCAGCCTTCTTCCAACAGCCTCCAAGCCATCCAAATTTTGTCATAATCGAACAATAATGGCAGGTTCTTTAATTTATTGTGCATCCTATCACCTTTCCAATCTTCCACAATCGGGGAAAAATAATAAGAGTAATTCTTCTTCGATTTTCAACGTGATTCTTTCAGATCACCTTTCCACCTTTTCACAAAATAAAGAACACCGAAGAGAGTTCTTCTTCTTCGGTCGATTTCAGCATTCCAGATATTCAACCCCATCTCTTCAATCTTGCGACGTAGAAAAAAATGAGTAATACATGATGGACGAATGTGTTTCTTCAGGTTAGCCTCGTCGGCTCAAGAGGAATGAGATGAAAATCTTGTGTCGAAGACACCGCCGCTTATACTCAGTAAGAGTGAACCAACATCATAGTCGCTTCTCCCTAATGTTGCAAATTTTATTTAATTTCTAAACTTAGAAAAAAGAGGGGAGATGAATATATTACATCTTTCTTCTTGTCTCATCGTTTTAAGAGGGCGATGAAATGAATTTAGTGTCACAAAGACACCTCGACTCAAGAGGCATACAGAGTAAGCCAAAACACCTCGAGTCTACATGGACGACTGAGGATAAATTTAGACTAAAATTCAAGACTTAAATAAATTCAAATAGAAATTACCTAAACTTAAGTCAAACAAAAGAATATATGATAAATATGAAGATAAATGTTAAATTAAATAGAAATAGGGGGAGAGCACTTAAAGAAAATTTTGAAAAGAATAAAACACTCATTTAAAATGTAAGTAAAATTTGGGGAGGCTAATATTAAACTCAAACTCTAATCTCTACGCTTAAATCAAGAATAAAAGTTCTCTTTCTTATAAATTTCTCAAGATTAAATAAGCTTTAATTAGAACTTGGAGAGACTAATACTAAACTCATAGCAAATTTGCAATAAAGTTAAAGTCTAAAGATGAATCGAAATTTTGATTAACAACTCTTATACAATAATATGGATTACTATACTAATAATACATGAGTAGTAAAGCAATAAACAGTGAAATCGACATAACTTATTAAAAGTGATGTAAATTGAACATAATCAAGTTGGGAGAATTACAAAAGCTCAACGAGTAAATTAAGTGCAAGAAATATTTAAAACTATAATCTAAATCAAAATGCCTTCTTCAAGCCAGAACTCTTGTACAAAGATGTAAGATACTAAATCAAAATTTAAAAAATCATAAGGCTTCATTCAATCAAAAAATTAAGGAATGTTATTCTAATTATGATTTTTAAAATTAATGATTTCATTAATTATGAAATTAAATAAATTATAAGTACTGATATGCTCACATGTAGATTTAAAGTGCAAATTTGAATGCAAAGTTGTTGTTAATTAAAATAAAATTTAAAATTAATCTCAAATTCATAAATAAAATTATCTAAATTACTAATCACATTCTCAACACTATCAATGTTTAGATTCAAGTATCCGAGGATGCATTTGTTTTGGTTTAAGACGATTAAAAAAAAATCATTAAAAGAATTTCAACTTATGAAATATAGAAGCTAATGTCAGATAATGATCCGATATCGAGCTAGTCTATTAATCTAATGTTCTCAAATATATTTGATCAATCAATCAAATTCTGATGGTTGTGTTGAATGGTGATTTCAATCGGAGGGGATATTTTCATCAAAATGTGATTCTAATTTTAAACCAAATTAACTTAAATCAAGTATCAATCAACGCCATTGGATTCGCAACACTTTGCATAAATGAACATAGAGCATTCAAATACACATAATTACACTACGCCGCTTAAATTCAAGTGTCAGGATGTCGACGTTGTTTCTGAATTTATCGGTCCGTTAACAAAACCTAAAACCTATAATAAGAGTTTCAAATCGGAAATATCTGAGAAACTATCGCCGTAATAGATCCAATCTATGAGAGATAAATAGAGTTGATATGATCTAAAGCTCTTAAACATATTCAAATTGATCAATTTTAAATCAAATTAAGTAGAATCAAATGACTTAAATGAAACTTTATCATTAAACTTAAATCCAACTCAATCCACATTCAATGCTTGTCGGTGAAAAGAAAACTCTAGCTCAAAAGGAGCCAATGTCAAATCAAGTGTTATGTTTACTCTCAATCAATCTCGAAGACGCGTGTCCTCGACTAGAGGCTCCATTGTGATGAAGAGCAATACCCGAGTTCTCGACGGTTTACCGCCCCATTATATTATGATCATCACCGTCTATTTCCCCAATGGCTCGCCTTTTAGGAATCATAGTATATTGAAGACAAACAATCCGCCTAAGATCGACTTAAGTATGTCTCTTAGATAAACAACACCCGTGTCTACAAGGATTTCTTGACATGTAACCCATGTCTAAGGATCCTTCATAAGTTCACTACCTCCTCGACTGTAGACCAGGACCACGACTTGATGACTAACCATGGGATCTAGATCGCCATCATTCCCCATCCATCCTGGCTTAAATGATGAATTTTATAATCTAAATTAAACTTCACATATGCTACTATATGCTATGCATTTAACATCTAACGACTAACTTAATCAAAGTTCTCTCACTTATCGAGGGTAATTAACCATAGGCCATAGAAACTAACCATCTAAAACCTCACCAAATGAGGATAAAATCTCTGCAGTCTTATATATCACCTTCCTAAAATTACATCACTTTAAATCACTCTCTAATTCAAATTATCGAGGTCGGTGATTAATTTTGCCACATATGTGAATAAGTATGCAGCTGAAATAAATAAAGCCATGCATCTACTTTGTAATTCTTGATCATACAATATTTATTTATTTTTGAATATTTGAGCACTCCAAATACATGCAATCAAATAGCTCCTAAATTTAGTGACTTGAAAGTCTCCAATATCTCTTTCATGCATGCTACATTGCCCAAATGGCCCATAATTAGCTAGTCATCCATCCTCCATCACCTAGCCAAAGAATATCTACTTTGCATGACATATGTCGTACAACTCATGTCACACTAATGCCTTGAGAAAGAATATATTTATATCATCCTCACTCTAAGTTTGATGTCACATGCACATAATATGACTTATTATTAATAAATAAGAAGATTTACATATATATCACACAATTCTTACATATTTATATATCAAATATCTAAAGTTAGATATTCACTTATATACCACTTTCTTATGCTTGAAAAAGTGTATTTCACTTTTAAAATTTGAGTAATAATGATATTTTTTTTATATGATTTTAAAGATTGATTATATATATATATATATATATATATATATATATATATATATATATATATATATATATATATATATATATATATATATATATATATATATATATATATATATAAATTAAAAATTTAGTTATAAGATATGCAAATATATAAAATTGTGATGAATGTAAATCCCTAATAAATAAAGAAAAAGTAAAGTCAGTATATCAAAACATTATAGCTCACCATATGCGTTACAAATTAATGGAGACTATATCGTTTTATATACACGCAAAATCAATGTTAAAGTTCCTGGTTTGACTAATAATCATATCATTTGGATTGCAAAGATTTAATTAACCGACTAGTGAAAAGTAGTTTAAAAGAAACTAGCATTTTAAAATATAAATTAATGTATTTAGAAATGGCAAAAATTTAAAAAGCAAATTGAAAAAGTTAAAAGTATTATTGATTACTTATAATCTATAGTTAAAAATAATTATTTTAGCGTGTAGATGTCAAATTCAACTATTAATAAAATTTAAATTATAAATGAATCAGTAATTTTTTTGTATTTTATTTAAATTTTTTTAATAATTAAAATTTTATATTTTCAAAGATTATTACCTGTTCATTGATAAAGTAAGTCCAACTAATATAATTAAATTCAGGTGCTTTTATATACATAGTCATCCTATTCTTCTATATTTATAAATTAATCACTTTCAATCTTAATTTAAATTTTAAAATATCAAATTATAACAAAAGTTTCAACAAATATTTTTCATTTTTGTAAAAATTCTCAAAGATTCGCTAATAAATACATAATTCCTTAGTTCAAAAAAAATAAAAAAAGGTGATTAAATTATAAATACACATGTATTAGATGATTAATTTGTAGATTTCATATAATTATTATACAAGATTATAAACATTTTTCTAATTATACACGTTCCATGATTCATATATTTTTATGATGCTTGATTCATATCTCAATATTAGAATATATATATATATATATATATATATATATATATATATCTATATATATATATATATATAGGATAAAGCGTATTTATATTTAACTGTAAAATGTAAAATAATTGAAAATAAAATACAGCTAAAATATAATAGACTAAAAATAGATTAAAATTTAGGAAAAATAAAATCAGTAAAATTTCAAGATATTGAATTCGGTGCTCATTTAACCCCATATAATGATGAAAACAAATTAAATAAAATTAATTTTAAAATAATTTTATGCTCAGATAATTTAATTTATCATATCAAAACAATATCATGAGTATATATAAATTCAATTAGGATTTCTAATGATACAATTTTAAATGACAGGTTATGAAAAATTATCTAAACATCATAATTAGCAATCAGGATTAATAATTGATATTTTATGATTCTTTTTACACTTTACATGAGATTTGTATACACAAAAAACAAAATATTCCTATTACTGCGATTTACTTATAATAACTTCATATTTTTAATTATAATTCAGTTTATTCTATGAATTTTTTGGGATAAAAATATGAAGTTATTATAAGTAATTAATAATTGATATTTTTATTCCCTCTCTAAATAATAGACTTGAAAAATGATAACATATAAATTGCTTCGAAGAGATCACCATAGAGAAAAACATTGATCACATTCTTTTGAAGTAAAGGCTATCTTTGATTTATGGCCACAAATAGGAGGCAAACAAAGTTCACTAAAGCATCAAAATAATCAATGATATAAATATTTAAAATTTGATATTTATAAATATTACATTTTTATCTGTGCATAAAAATATATATTTCATTTAAAAAAATTAACGGTAATGCTGTTTTTGAATTCTATGAATTTTTAGAATTTAAAAATAAAAAGTTAATATTGATTGAAGATAAAAATATAATTGAAATTATTTTTTATTTTTTTGAAAATATTAAAACTCGTATATTATATATACAAAAATTTGAACTTATAATCTTTAAATTGCTAGAATTACTCATTTACCTCAAGCATCCTGGGTAAAGTATAATCGGAGAGTCGGACCGATAAGATGTGATCCACTATGCTTCGGGCTTCGATTCTTATTTCGGCTCATTTCGGTTCCTTCTTCGATTCTTTGCGCATGATAAGATAATATGGTTCTCTCCTTTCCCCGATCGAATCTTCACAATTCCCTCTTCTCTGTTGCCACACCACCTCCTCTGTTGCTACCACCGCCTACTGCCGCAAAATCCGAAAAAACAAAACGGCGCCCGGTTCTCCGTTAACCGCCGCGAGCTCTTTACCCGCATTGCTCCAGTCTATGACAATGTTCGGTCCAAACCCTAATCTTTATCAAATTCCAAAATATGCTTATTTATTGGTTTGGATTAATGCGGTCGCAGTTGAATGACTTGCTGAGCTTGGGACAGCATCGGATATGGAAAAAGATGTGTGTTTCTTGGAGCGGGTAAGCTTTTTGATCTCAAATTTTGGATTAGGTATTCTGTTTTATTTTTGGCGATGGAAGCTGTCTAAATGCACATTTAGAGGGATTTAGCTTTATATACATACCACAGAATTCTTAGGTATTTTTATATCTAACATTAAATTTTTTTATTTATTAATATAACATTCTAATGTCTAAATCACTTTAAAACAAATGCACGAAAAGCTGTATTTTGCATTATATAATGTTAGTGATAATTTTTTTATATGTTTTGGAGATTTGAGTGTTATATAAATAAATATAATATTTGGATGTTAGATATGTAATTATATAAAAATTCTATGGTATGCATCTAAATCCTCTTTTTTAAAAATATCAAATATTTGATTCATGATGTCGTCAAACAATGTTTTAAAAATTACATCCATGTCCTATTTTTACTGATATTAGATGTCAGCCAAATAATTCAAATCAATAGGCAATCTGATGTCACGACATCTAAAGAATGACATTATTGCGTTAATATAGATAGTATTGACATCTCAACAACATTTGACAGATAATATTGAAATCCTATAACATTGAACCAAACACTCTGTAACTTTTTCTAAATTATAAAAATATTAATTTAAACTCAATTTCAATTTCAGTTTCACTTGAGTACAGTAATTTTCATATCTTTGGTTTCAAATTTTACTGCTATTTAGTTTGATCCTTTTCTAAGTTTTATAAAATGTTTTTTTTTTTTGATAAATTTGCATTCATAAATATAATATTTTTGTTTTATATTGAGTTTCAATAGTTTTTAAATTTTAGTGGTATTGACTGTTTCAGTGCTTTCAATGATTTCAGCTTGCTTTTGATTGCCATAGCCCAATCTCTCATATATAGAAATGTTATATGTTTTGGCTCAACATGCCTTACAATGTTGTCTTCTTGAGGCTACTTCTGGAAGTTACATATCTAACTTCGGACTTTTCAATGAAGCTCTAAGTTTATGTTAGAAGGTGCTTAATGCTTTAGAGTTATGCTTCATTGTTTATACATGATCTCTCAATCCTGCTCAAGAAATTAATGTCCTCATCAATGACCTTTCGTATAGTCCAAAATCATTTCAATTTAGTGTAAAGTGATCAATATCCCTAATCATTATCTATGGTTTTGCATTTAAACTAGCAAAACTGGTCAAAGCTAATTGACACCATAAATTTTGTCAATTTCAATTAGATTTTTATTGAAACAATCAGTTTTGATGGTTGATTAATTTTAACTCAAAATAAAATCATGATATTATTATCTTTTGTTTGATCTGTTAGAGTCAGACAATGGGAGAATAATTATTCTAAATTAGATTTGGATAGTCTTCAAAATAGACAATACCACAATTGGTTAAAAAATTAACCAAAAATTATGGGAGACTTCTATGTGTGAATGATTCAATTAGTTTTAATCCATCAAGTATAAAAATAGTCAAAGTATTATTGATCCTCAAATTTTCAACTGAAAGTCTTATATTTGCTAAGATTGTTCCAGCTTGCTCTTGATTGTTTGTGTATTCAACTTTAAATATGCGCCCTAATGCTAATGTATACAATGTATAATTTACAGGGCAAAAAAAGGAGATATTGTTCTTGATATATGTTGTGGCAGTGGTGATTTAACTTTCCTTCTATCCCAAAAGTTGGATCCAATGGAGAGGTGTCCACTTTTAACAAATTTCTAAAAGAAATATAATGCCATTTTGTCGCAATTAGATTGCTTGACTATCTCTTTCTAATATACTTATGTTGCAACTTCATACAACTTGTGATGGATATTTCAAGTTTGTATAATTTGACAGCCTTTGGACAAATTGAAACCTAGTAGAATAAAGTCTACTTTTTGGGAGTACATATTTTGGATTTGTCCCATGGCTAGC
This sequence comes from Cymbidium sinense, assembly GCA_021442155.1. Lineage (NCBI taxonomy): Eukaryota > Viridiplantae > Streptophyta > Magnoliopsida > Asparagales > Orchidaceae > Cymbidium > Cymbidium sinense. Next base: position 184,419 of record JAKCPB010001608.1, on the reverse strand, counting down.
AACATATTAATGCTTTATTTCTTTCATTTGCTAAAGTTAATATTTTAAAATAATAATTGCCATTTATATGAAAAATTTACACTAAAATTATCTTTTACGCATTATTTTTTTGACTTTATGAACACATTAATTGAAGCATCAATTTGGATGTTTACTACCTAGCCCAATGCTGAAGTGTATACAATAGAGTGATGTAGAGGTAGGACAGCATCTTGCTGTAACTGGAATAAAATCCAATATTTATGGAGGGAGAGAAAAATAGTTAGATGAGTTGAAAGAAATATTTTCACTTCATTGATGATTCAAATATCAAATTCAAAAGCTATTTATAGCAAAATGGCTTGAACTTCAAAATAGTCTCCCAACTATAGTTGTGTAACCAGTTTAATCACAAGTATAACATTTTTCCAATTTATTTTTTTAACTATACAATGATTAAATTGGGATAATTTTTGTGTGATTGATGGCTAAAATATAAAGATTTTGTAAAATAATTTCTATATTATGAATCATTTTAGATCAATTTTGTAAAGTCGAAGAATTAAATTAAAAAAATGTGATATTCTTTGACTAAATAGGCCATGCAACTACTATTTTTGGATTTAATTGTAGCAAAATTGATAAGAAAACTAAAAACCTAAATAAGTTATCAAATAAGCAAAGCACCTTATCTAGATGACAAGATTTTTTGATAGGACAAGTTCATATTTAAATGCTTATCATAATTTATTTACTTTCTTAAAGTAAAATATTTAGATAAATTCCTTGGAATTATTCTCTCGATGGACTATAAGAGCTAAAAAGGGAGATTTTCATTGAGTGAAATGTCGATTGTCGCTTCATTATGCTCATTTTTCCAAGTTAGTGGTTGTCCATGAACTACAGCCCTTTTATGCAACTAATATTGATTCTTTTATAGGTCTGCCCCTATTCATTGGAAAATTTTGGATTGTTTTGAGGATTTGGCATTTTTTTTTATTTTACCTTCTGAACACTTTCTAAAAGAGTGAAGTGTTTATATGCTTCTAGAAACTTGTAAACAAATTAAAGGCTTTTGATGATGTCTAAATTTGTGAATGCCTCTCTTGACACCATTTTAATATTTGAAACTAAAAGAAATTCCAATCGACAATATGAAATTAGCAAACTAACTAAATAAATGATATATAAGACTAAAGATGCTAAAAACCAAATATCAAAATAATTATTAAAAACTGGTTTGCAGGCCTTAAGCAAGTTTGTACTTAACCACATCAGTCTAAACCCTCTCCCCTATCATGCTGTTGTTGTAACTCAAAATAGCTTAATAAAGTGTTGTCATCCAATGTTGAACTCCCTTTCTTTTAAAAAAAAAAAATCCCTTTCTTGATACTGGTGGGTTGCTAAACAGCTCAGCAAATTGTCCAAAGAAGTCTTCTTTTTATCAACAATCCACACTAGAGGTAGTAGTAGGTTTGCTGTTTACAATCAACTTGCAGCAAAATTCAGATCAAATGGAATAGATTCTACCCTTAAAATTAATAGATTAAAAAATTAGAGAAACTGTTGTAAGATAATTCTTGATTCAAGAAGTTGATAACTTTACTCAATTTTGTCCAATTCCAACAGATTTTTGCAGCCATATAGATGGAAATCCAGCGATAACTGCAGGGAAATAAAGATATACAACAGTAACCGTTTCTCAAGATTATTGAATTACAAAGAAACTGTGAATGGAAAAATAGAGAACTTGAAACGTAATGGTCTTGATGAGGAAATTGCGATTTCTGAAAGGTGATTCAGGATATTAGTGATTGGATTTATGCCAAAGCTCTAATATCTGAATTGTTATTACCACCTGCTATAGGCTCCTAAAATATTGAACCTGGAGATCTGGACTGGGCTCAACTTCAAAAAGGGATAAGACTCTAGGTAAACCAATCTTGGCAATGATCACAATATGGTTCCCTCTCCTCCCCACCTATCCTTAACAAGGGGAAATCCTCCCCAAGAGCAGTGAAATCATTTCCAACATGGATAAACCTGAAAATAAAACTCACAAAGGTCCCTCCAACTCATCTAGGGCATGGGTATTTATAAGAAGCACCTATTAATTCTTAGGCCACCTACTTACAAACTACTCCCTAATAAGAAGTAAGATAAAAGTGGAAAACTAAAAAATACTTTAAATTACCACGTCATCTTGGATCAATGAATTTGTAGAATATCTTATTATCAAGGCCTTCCTAGATCAGAGCTCTCCTCCCACCCATTTTTTTTTTCTTGCAAATGCACAAAATCCTAACTTTTGTGTAATCTGAGTTGATTTTTCTTTGTTGGATTATTTCTCTTTTAAGCTTAGTTGGGCTGATAAGGCTTTTTTTTTTCTTTTTCAGTTGTGTATTTTTCTCCAATGGGTAAACTTTTACTCCTTGGTTTTTCTAGTAGACAAACTCTCTTTCTTTTTGGATAAGTTTGTGAAGTTATGCCAAAACATTAATACATTTTAATCTTTATAAGACTCCAACATATGACGCATGAGTGGTTTACCTGATGGTATTACTATCTTCCATCATCTATACCCTTTTACAATCCCAAATGTCATTGAAGGGGGTGAGATCTTTAAAACATAAGTTTTCTATCATTTCTTAAGATTTTATAATTTTTGTAATGTTCTATACTATGTGGCATCTCTTTTGGTAAGAATTCCTTAAAATAATGTGACATATTCCTAGGGGACAGCTTCACAATTGACTTCATTTATGAAATATTTAGTAATGAAATCCAAGGGTATATTGTTATATAACTTGACTCTCTCCTTCATTTTTGATCCAACCCATGAGATAAGATTTGGGATGAGAACTAGTCTTTAGTCCTTGCTTCTGCACCAAAGTTCTTAGATTAGGTTTTTTGGGCTTCCTTTGTCAAAAATGGTTATCATTATAGTCTGCTTGATTTTCACATTCAATGAGGTGCTTCTATGATTTGCCCAAATCTTTTGTTGTATCCATCAATTCAATCATTGGGTTATATTACGTGCCTCTTAATTTTAAAGCCTTCCATAACAATGATAATTGCTTGCTTCTTATTTTTTGCCTCTCTTTTAACATACAGTTTTGGATGGAGCTTCTAACAATTTTGGTTGAGGCACCCCTTATATTTGCACCAAGAACAACTAGTCGTTAGTCTTTTGACCACTTTTTACCTCTTTGCCCTTCTCTTGTCTTACCCCCTCTATCTTGTGAAGCCTAGAATCGGCCTTGTCTCTTTCTTAACTGCATTCGCTTATGTAATACTATTTTTTTGAAAAAAGTTTTAACTCTTGTTAGAGTCAATCGTGTAGATTGGCTACATATTTTGTGAAACTTGACCAGTTGTAATGAAATTTATAAAGCAAAGACTCGCCTTTGGAATTCTATATGCAGTCCTACATAAATTGCTTATTCCTTTGTCTTAGTTGTTTTAATTGAATCTAGTGGTTTTCCTTATGGTCAATGGGATAAAATTAAGACTTGGGAGGTCTTTAAATTGATACCATTATCATTTTTGTTGGATCATAGTTTTTAGACATAGTGTTCCATTGTATAAGAGCATATGAGGATATTTTAGTTGAATATAATAGATTTCTTGTGTGCTATTATATTTTTAAAAGAAAAAATTTAAGTGCTTTGAATTAGTTATCCATCTTGTTGAATTTAGTATTTTGTCATAGGTAGGCAGCTCCAACTTTGCATCAACCTTAAGAGTAGATTGATGTGATTGTACATGATTATCGGCATCTCTAAATACCTCCTACTAGTCTCTTCATTTTTGTTTGGAATCAGTGCTAAGAGGAATATTCACTTTATAAAATAGATCATGTTCCTCTCTGGTAAGCGCACTGTCCTGCTCTTCTATGGTAGAGATAGTGGCCTCCTCTTGTGTAGCCAACAACTTTTTAGATTCAGTAGGATTTATATGCGAGTTTCTAGATTTCACCATGTTAAGTGTTCCTCATAATACTTACAAGTTGAGAATCTATGTTTTAATACCAAATTATGATCCAAAATCCTAAAAGATTGATTACAGGTCTAACATTCTCGCTTGATGGGATCATAATAAAAGGATTTTCAAATCAGTTGAAACATTTTGAATCAAGAAAATTCAAAGTGATAATGTAATGATGCTGATTGTGAAGATTTTAGAATCTAAAATACACAAGAGATTTACTTGTATAAATTTGGTGGATGAGAATGTTCAATGATAGAAATCTTGAAGACCTGCTCCTCAGTGTACGTTTGCTGTGTAATTTTAATTTTCTCTACTTTTACCCCAAAGTAATGACTAAATTCATGGTTGATCTTGATAGACAAATCAACCAACTAATAAACCATAGTCTTGAAGGTTTCTTTGGATAGCTACTAGCAACATCTAAAATAACAAGATAGTTGTTTTCTTCATAGCCCAACCTTGAAATGTAGGGAACAAAGAGATGTATAAGGTAGTCCAACAACTTGATATACCTAGAATAACTACCATTGTGTATGGAGAGAGAGGAGAGCTTAGATGAGTTGAAAATATTTTGTTCTTCATTGATGATTCAAAATAATTAATAGAAAGGGCTATTTATCACAAAATCAACAAGGAATCTGAAAAGCTAAATAGGCTATGTAATAAGCAAAATATATTGTTAAACTATGTGGAAGAAGTAAGAAGACACATTTATTGCTCCTGTTGCTTCGCACTTCCTGCTTGAGCTTATTGCCATTCTTTGCTTACTGCATACCTTTTGCCTTCCAGTTCCATGTCATATTCCCTTGCCTATCATGATACTCACATAGTTTGGTAAGGAAGTTTGCACCAGTGCTCACGCAAGAGCGACACTTGGTACATGCTCCATGCTCATGGTGATGGTCACATGCTCGTGGTGTTGGAGTTGGTTGTTGTCAGTGGGGGGCTCGATTCTTTTACCCCCTTATTGCATTTTTGTATTTTGATTTACCCTTACAAGAATTCTTCATTGTAGACACCTTATGGCATTGGCATCGGTGTTGTGGTTGCTCTCGATTGCTCTTATTTTTAGAGTGGCCCTTTTTTGTTACATTTTTTTTTCTTGGGTGTTGATTTTTGCTCTTATTGCCTCATCCTCATGCTTGTTCTTTTCCATTGTCCTTGGATGGAAGATCTTCTACCCATTTCTTTCATTCCTCTTTTATTGATGATTCATTGGAGCTCATCTCCTCCACATTAGCTACCCCTGGGCTTCAATTTTCCCTTTGATGAGGTCTTCATTTCCTTCTCCAGCGGCCCTTGACATTCTTGAGGCTCCTCATGTATCTTCTCTAGTGATACTTGTGCTTCCAACTTCTTAGCCTCCTTGGTCTTTTCCCAATGTTATTCATGGTTCCAATATTGCTGGTTATTATTTCTCTCCATCCAACATTTTTTTTCAATATTTTTTCAGCAAGATTTAGCTCCTCTACGACAAAATTTGACCCTCATCTTATCAAGGCAAGCTTATTCTCTCTTCACCATTGAGGAGATATTTGTGCTGCTAGATTGCTCGCTTTCTCAATCTTGGGAAAATTTTTCATAGGTCATCCAATTTTGGATGTAATTCACAAATTGGTATTTGATGTACACATGAAGGATGACTACTATATTGGATTTATCGACCATTGACATATCATCATTAGACTTTCATTAAAAGTAGGCTACACAAGACTTTTCTCAAGACGTTTTTACTATATTAGTGGCTTTTTGATGTGGATGCTTAAATGGTCCCCCAATTCTGATTGCTCTGTAGAACCCTTGGTTACTCTAGTATGGATTTCATTTTCACAACTTCATATTCATTATTTCAACCAGTCTGCATTGCACTTTTTATCTTCTATTTTTATAAAATCTTTAGAGTGGATGCCACGATAGCCCGTCTTATGAGGCCTTTTATGGGCATAATTTTAGACGATTCACACATTTCATTATATTTTGATAAGGTGTGGTTTGATTTTCCATCGTCGGGTCTTTGACAAAGAGTAGAATTTGAAAATGTCCCATCATACTTCTTCATAGCCCTCCCACCACAAATCCATAGGTTTTAACCACCCAATCAACAAATGATGATAAAGGTGCTTAAGCCGTACTTGGATAAATTGTCCCAATTTCTGAATGATTACTTTCTTAATAATTCTAGCTTAAGTCGTGCGTTTATGTGAGTTATTCAAGATGGGTATGCTGCTTATTGGTTGACAAAAATCAAAAGTAATTTGTCATGCATGATAAAGCAATGGTTGCATAGAGAATTTTTCTTAGTCAGGGAGAAAATTGAGAATTTAATATTAGTAGCTTCCTTGTCTCGACACAAATATTAGCGTAGTGATGATTGCTTATCTGGGAATAGGCAATGACATTGTATTCTCATATTTAATAGCATATAGTCCTCCGATTATTCGTGTGTGTTGCCAATTTAATCCTTAAGTATCATATTTTTTTAAGTTAGTCTCTCAACTATAGAAAATTGATGCCTCCTTTTAGGACTTGTTGGGAGTTTAAGAGAGGAGAAAGAGAGGGAGAGAAGTAAAGAGCACAATCTTACACACACAGAAAAAAAAACACAAGAAGATTTACATGATTCGGCATCTTGTCTATGTCCACTGTCACACTAGGATTTCACTATATTTGTCTCTTACAATGAGCTTAGGAGAAGATACAAATTTTGGGATGCCTCCTCCAATGAATTTTCTCCCTTTTTATAGGCTAAGATGAAGGGGGTAGGTTTGAAAGAGAAATAATTTTAATTGACCATCTAGCTACCAATTTTGAATTTCAAATATAAAACAATTCAATTTTGGTGGCTACTTAACTTTGACAAAAGAGAAAAAATATGTGGAATTTGACTTCGCATTTAATAATCTCCTACTTGGAGTCAAAATACATTAGTTATTATGCTTGAACACTTCTCTCGATATGCTCCGCCATGTAAATCTATCAATGCTCTTAGTGTGACGTCTCCATCATCATGATTTATGGAGGCCAATTAAGGTCAAGTATAACCTCAGTTTTGAGATGATCAACACATTGGTTATATATCTGCAAGATTCTTTGTTCCATGAATCTTCTCCAATCAGAGTTCCATCATCAATTAATCCTCTGATGTGATGATATCATAGCTGTATGTGTTTTGTTCTTATATGAAAAATTAAATTCTTTGCTAGGTGGATGACACTCTGACTGTCACTGAAGAGAGTGCTATTAGTTTGCTGTTTTACTAATTCTTGTAGAAATTTCTTTAGCCATATCATCTCTTTGCTTTCAAACTATCATATACACTGACAATGAGACACTCTTCACGTATATCCATCCACTGCAGTTCCTCCAAGTGTGAACACATAACCTGATGTGCTCTTGTGACCATCTAAATCTTCTCCCAGACCAGCATCTGAGTATTCTTATATAATTAGTTCATTTTTTCTAAAGTAAAGAGCTATATTTGAAGTACCTTTTAAGTATCTTAGATCCACTTCAGCCTTCCCAATGTTCTTCTCCTGGGTTAAACATAAATTTGTTTAGAACTCCCATCAGATGCTATGGTATGTCTACATACATAAAGATACATTAAACTACATTGATGCATATGATCGTTCCCATGTGCTCCGCTTTATCGATTTTGGTGACCGAGGGAGTCTCTTAGCTTCGCATTCTGAACATTGAATCGATTCAGAATCTTCTAGATATACTTCTCTTGGGATAACTCCAAAGTCTCTTTAAATTTATCCCGAGTAATCCTCATACCAAGGATTTGTTTTGTTGCTCCCAAGCCTTCCATTTCAAACTCCTTTGATAGTTGCTTCTTTAACTTATTAATTTTTGTTATAGTTACTCCTGCAATCAACATATTATCAACATAAAGCAACAAAATAATATAGGACTTATTTAATCTCTTGATGAAGAAACAATGATCCATCTCACATCTAGTGAACCCATTCTTGAATATGAAATCTTCAAATTTTTTGTACCATTATCTTGGTGCATATTTCAGCTCATATAAGTTTTTTTGAAACTTGCACACTAAATTTTTTTTCTAGAAACAAATCTTTCTGGTTATTTCATATATCTCTTTCGAGATCTCCATGAAGAAAATGTCTTCATATTTAACTGTTCGATATAAGTCTTCGAAACAATACTTAAGACCATTCGATGTCATCTTTTCTTTACCATTGAAAATACCTCGTAATCGATCTAAGTTGTTGAAATCTCTTACCAATCTTTATATCTTTTGCTTCTACCAAAATCTTCTTTCACTCTATACACCCACTTATTCTGTAATATTTTCTTGTATTTGGATAATAGGTCTAATATCCAGGTTTTGTTTTTCTCTAGAAAGTTCATCTCTTTTTTCATGGATTTCTCCCATTAGATTGAATCTCGCCAATGCTCCAAGTAATGCATTATCTCATTAATAGATAATATAAAGATGGAGAATACCTTTGTCATTGTCTACAGATATATCATCAAGGATGACTTCTTTATGCTTTTTAGCTATTTTTGATCTATTCTTATATAGCTTGTATTAATCAAATATTACATCTTTGGCTCTTATGACTTCTTTATTTGGGTCATCCCAAAATCGGTAATCAAAATAGTTTGAGCCATATCCAATGAAGTAATACTTCTTTACTTTTGCAGTAAGCTTATCTCTGGATTCATAATCAATATGCACATATGAAATACAACCAAAAACTTTTTAGTGTGAAAGTAGCACCTCTTTTTCACTCCACTCTTTTACGGTGATTTTGAAACCCAATGTAATGGATAATTCTCTATTGATTAAGCTAGATCAGATCCGCCTAAAATATTTTGGGGCCGAATGCAATCTTATACTCCTAGCACATTTGTTCAGAATTCTATTCATTCTTTTGATAACGCCATTTTGTTCTAGCATTTTTAGAACAATTTTCAACATAAGAATTTGGTGTTTTGAGCAATAAGTCTTGAATTCATTGCTATTGTACTCGCCATCATTGTCGGATTTCAAACACTTGACTTTCAGTTCTGTTTGAGTTTTTACTTCTACTTTTCACTTCTTGAAAGTAACAAATACATCAGATTTATTTTTCAAAAAATAAACTCATACCTACCTTGTTGAGTCATCAATGAATGTGACATAGTACAATGAGCTACTAAGGGATTGAATTGGAGCTGGTCCCAGGACATCAGAGTGTACTAATTCAAGCTTCTTAGATTTAGAAGTCCTTGAGTTTTTAAAAAAATTGATATTTTTCTGCTTGCCAAGAACATAATTTTCGCACAACTTCAAGTTTATAGACTTTAGTGTTGACCTACAACTATGTGCCACTTAAAATTAAATAAATATGGTGGATATTAACACCTAATCGCGATCGAGATTGATTCGCTTAGACTTGAAAATTGACTGCAATAAAATATTAAAATTAATTAAATATAAAATATCGAATCAATTAATGATCGATCCAAAATTAAAATTAAAATTAATTTTAATGAAATTATGCATATCAAAGTCGAGAAGCTCGACGATGTCTAAACGACTCGCTCATATGAATTGATCGCGGCCAAAACGCGAGACCTATCAAACGACACCTTCCGAGACCCATTCGAAAAGTGTGCGACATCGATCAAATCCAAGCGCGACGCGATAATTTAAACCTAATTTCTACATCATTGCCGACGCCAACACGAATTGATCACAGCGCTCGACAATCAAACAACTAAAATTGACACCCATATTGGTTTAGCATAAATTAATATCACATAAAATAATTAAATTATAATTAAAGGGACTAATGCGCTTAATCCCTTAAACCACTTTAATTCCCTACCTAATCCGCCACTAATCGAGACGTCTAAAGGCAAACGAGGCGTTGACCTCATTTGACGATCCATTTCACTCTCGAGATTTCTCTCGCCTCGCTTCTCTTCTCCGATTCTCCTCTTCAAGCTCTCGATCTTCCTTTTCGACATTTCTCGCTCGCTTTCCTGCCTCCTTCCTTCTGAACTCGCTCTGCTCTTCCGACGAGTTTAGACGAGACGCCTCTTCCTTCACGACATTTCCTCGTTCTCTTGTTGCTGCTTTCCCTTTGAGATTCTCTTTTCCCTCGCAAGACGGCTTCTTGTTCGACATTTTCCTTCCGTTTCCTCGCCCCTCCGAACGGAATCAAGGAAGCCTTAGCTGAACCCTAGCCACCGAAACCTCTTTCTCCTTTCTTAGCATCAAACCTGTGTTGTTTCTCTAACCCTAAGCTTGTTCTTATGCATTTGAGTTTCTTTGAAGTTAGGGTTTTGCTAAATATGCTATATCTTATGTCGGATTATGCTAAGAGTTTCCTTTAGGGATTGGGATGTATGGCCCAAATCTCTTTCTTTTGCCTCACGGATTTTGTGATGCTTATTACTAAAATGATTTGGGATGAATGGCCCAAATATTGTGTTGTTTGCTATTTTTTTTCATGGATCCTTATGTTTCCTTTGCGGAAAATCGATATGGTAAAACGAAATTTATGCAAATATTTCTTATCCCTAAAGGCATAAAGTTTGCTGAAATTTCTTTTATCTAGGAAATTGCATTGTTTTAATAGTAGGTGAGTGTGGTTTTGTTGGAAATTATCTTTATCAAAGGGAATGTTTGCTGAAAATATTTTTCTAAGGGGAATCAATCATTTTGTTATTTAATGGCCAAGATACTTGCTGAAAATATTTCTATCTAGGGGAAATCAGCTAATATGTTATTTGATGAAAGGCTTGCTAAACTTTCTTATCTAAGAAAAATCAATTAGCTTGCCGTTTGATGAGATATGATGATTCTCCATGAATTTCATGCTTCTACTTTGTTTCAATTGATTTCATGAAGGAATTATATATATCATGCTCTTTCATATACAAATCAACTGAAATTAGAAGAGGGATTTTAAATATTGCATGGTTAAATCGGGTAGTGTCATGATTGCTTGTTATTTCCTATGGATATAACTTTTATCTTGCTGAAAATAATTCCTTCTTGGGATAAAAAATAATTCAAGCTAAATGCAAGTATTTCATCCTCAACCCTATGTTCTTATCATATGGAGGAGTTAGTGTTTCTGAAATTGTCTTTCTTGCTTACAAAAGAAAATGATAAAATCTTAAATTTGTTTACTTTCCTTCATGGGCTTCATTCTTGTATTTTGCTTAAATCAATTCTTGATGCATTATGCAAAATCTGTGAAAGGAAGAAAGGAATGATTGACTTTGAGTTTAATTCTACTGCATATTCTTATTTCTGCCATTTGATATCTGCTAACAGAAAATGCTATATCAAAGCACTTGTCTCAATGACACCACCCATGCACGCCTTTCATGAAGGGCGTGCCTGCCTTCACAACTCCGGGAGAGCGAGGTCATTGAAACTTTGATAAGCACGATAAGGATTCGTAAAATTCATCTTTATACTCTTGCATATGTGATATCTTCTTAACAGAATGCTACGCTATCAAAGCCACCATGTTCACGACACACCATGCACGCCTTTCATGGTGGTGCCCGGGCCTCATGGCAACTCGAGAGCGGAGGTCTAGAACTTTGAGCGAGAGATAAGGATTCGCAAAATTCATCTTATATTTGCAATATTAATGAAAATATGCTTATAAGTACGCTACATTCCAACGCGCAAACATGATAGTACTGCTCACATTGTTCCAACGTGGCGTGGAACCGCATGATAAGATTGCTCACGCTTGTTTCAACGCGCAAACGAACGCCATTATGCAACCCATGCACGCCTTTCTGGGAAATAAACTGGCCGAGGTGTTTCACGACGCCTACCATGCACGCCTTTCTTGGCGTGGAAGCGCCTCCTCCCTTTTGATGACGGAGGTCAAAAATCTTGGTAAACAAAAAAAGTGTAAAATTTCAAAAAAAGGTATATGCATATAATTATTCATGCTTAGTTTAATGAATGAATCTTCCAAGATGTGGCAATTAATCATGCAATATTCAAAATCCTTTCTTTCTTACGCTTTAATTGTTGATCGGAAAGATTGACGCTAAATTCCCTTTACATATCTAACATGTGATCAAAGTCACAAATAACATACATGAAATGAACTATGCGATAATCTCTTAACAGGAATGCTATCAGAAATGCGCTCACGACACCCATGCACGCCTTTCACAGGGCGTGCCTCGCTTCAAGAACCTCATGAGAGCGGAGGTATAAACTTTGATAAGCACGAGATAGGATTGTGGAAAATCATACAAACCCCACGCTTTTGGCTGGTGACAATAAATTTCTGGGTGACGACATTCCACCACGCCTTTCTCTTGGGAAGGCCTCTCCCAAGAGCTATATGGGATAAGGAGGTCAAATTTTCTTTAAAAAAAAAAATAGAAAGAAAGATGAAATGCTAGTTAACATGCTTAAATGCTTATCATATTTGAATACTCACGCTCAATCTCATATAACGAAGTTTTATCATATTTATGATACATAAAATGGATTATTCAAATTAGCTGTATAATACACATTCATATGCTCAAACATAAATACCTCTACTTTACTCATTATTCAAACAACGATTTACATACATAAAGACTTAAAGAAAACACATAGAAATAAACTAAATCTATCATACGACATGACATACTCAAGAATCAAAAAATGGTTAAGAGAAAAGAAACTCACAAGTATATGTGACATAACTTAACCCTTTATGCAAGATTGAAAGAACCTAAACTCAGTATAAAGACAAGGAGAGTAAATGTAATCTCAAGTGAAATCTCCTTATTTATAGCTTAGCCCTTTCCTTTTGCCATCTATTTAAGATCGACATTCAACATAAATTACGCAAGGACTATCAATAATGCCATTTGTCATATCAGATGGACATTATGCAGATCCTTATCTCTTCTTTCAAAAGGAAAATAAAGTCTTCCATACCTTCTTAATAAATTTAATGAGATTTGTCACTTGAGGTCAGATATGAGGGAGGTGGATTTTAATTAATCCACTTTTTTAAATGAAATATGACATCTACATATTTTTATATTCCTCCTTATCATAAATAAATGTAAATATTTGACATATATTTTCAAAATGATTTGTTTTCCCATTTATGTTTTGATTTTAACATAAATATAGGATTTTCCAAATCAAATGCTCCTATTCTGCCCATCACTTGATTTGATCATAGCCTTCAAAATGATTATTTTAGCCCTTTATGTTTGCTGATTTGAACATAAAGAAAGGGTTTTAAATCAAATGCCTAAACTAATTTATCTATCACTTTATATCGATATACTTCAAAAAATAATTATAAATTTTTAGTTGATTTGGTAAACATAAAAGAAAGTTTTACCAATCAATTTAACCTATCTTGGTCCATTACTTTACGATTGATCAAATGGCCTCCAAAAAATAATTCATTTCAACCCTATACTTGTCGATTTGGACTTAAAAATGTTTTTACCAAAATAATACATATCAATTTCAAAGAATATGCTACATCTTCCCGCTTGGTCTCTGACCGTCCCGTTAACAAAACCTAAAAAACCTCTATCAAAACTCATGCTTGCATTACAAGTCAAATACAAAGAATATGTTATACTTCCCTTGCTTCTGACCGTCCCAACAAAACTCAAAATCAAAATTGACATCAAACTTCAACTTACATTCTAATGTCCATACAATTCAAAGAACAGATATGTATTTACGTCGGAAAATACTAAGTCAAATACAAAAGAATAGATGCTACATCTCTTGGTCTTCTGACCGTCCGTTAACAAAACCTAAAAATTTGATATTATAAAATTTCAAATTAATAATATCTCGAGTTTTAATCACATATAATACAAGATATAACCGACATAGCTTTAAAATTCAAATTCTCGAAGAAAAGTCCCAAACCCGATCCTCTATGCTCAAACTAGAGGACAAGGTTTTGAAGGATTATACTTGAGATAATGAATTTAGACCATCCTCAGAAAATGAGGACAAAGGCCTATCAATCGATATTAACCCTGATCGGTAGGTAATTATAATTAAGATTTCAATGAAAATCACATATATTCAAATCTAAAATCAATCATAAAATGATCAAAATTCAAAGAAAATAACAAAATAAAAAAAAAAAAAAATGAAATGAATTATTTAAATTAAAACTAAAAAATAATAAATAAAATAAATCCACCCCTCCGCAATTGTTTGTCTTCTGTGACAAATTAAGAAAACTTTTGCTCACAAAGAAATTAATGTCAAATTAAATACATAACTACCTTCACACTCAAATATTCCTAAAGTCGTAGGACGCTGTGGTCCTCCGCCTGTGGATTTTCGGGGCACCACATAAATGGCTACCCGACTGACCGTGGTTCACGCGATATGACACCACTAAATTATTTACACGCAGATGTGATGTTCTAACGTTTCTTTCGAAATGTGGAAATGTAGAATATTCGGGCAAAGTTCTATGTTAGCTAAGACTTATATTTGTCCCCTTAGACAAACTCCACCCTGTGTCTACAAGGACACCTTGACGACGAATCCATGTGTCGACAAGGATCCTTCTGCCGGGTCACTACCTCCTCGACTAAGCGTGTGGATCGCGACCCGGATGACTAACCATGGATCTTGATCGGCCATCGCTCCCACAAAAGTTTTAAGTTAAAATAATAAATTTCATAAGTTCTAAACTCCACTCATCGCAATTATATACTCGTTATTTAACGATTCATCGACTAAATTTTAATCGTGCTCTCAAGATGGGAGGGTAATTAACCATATGCTTATAGAAACCCGAACCATATATAAAAGTTCTCACCAAATGAGAACGAAATCTGGTAGTCTTATCTACTATTCATCCGCTTCAAATTATCACCACACTTAAACAACTTTTCTTTTTTTTCGAAAGTGTATGAATTTTCTGATCCCACAGATTTCGACTGGGATAGTTTCTTTCCATCTGCTACCAAATCTAAGTTATAATCAGAAGAGTATAAAAAAAAAATGAAATGAAAATGAAATGAGAATGATAAGTTAAACTTGACAACTTAAAGTCAAAGTTTTAAGTATTTGAGATTTTATTTAGATATGCTAGTATGTTTTATCATACCTATATTTTGGAAGTAAGTGATAGCGCTTATTTTAATTGCTAATTTTACCTTTAAACTTAATGGCATTCTACACAACCTTAATCAGCATTTCGAAGGGCGCCAACATCCGCTGGCCAACGCCATCAATGCCGAAGCACCGGAGCTACCATCCGCCATGGATTTCCCACCATCTTGAATGAGCAAGCTCGACTTAAGTGTAAACTCGTCTCCGCACGCCATGTGCAAAGAATCTCAAAAGGCTCTAAGTCATGACCCCATCAGTAGGTCACTTCAAAAGAAACAATCGCCTGAGAGTTCGCCCCTTGGAGACACCAATCATGAAGAGGGTTACCGCTGACGGCCTCTTTGTCCCTCAATAATGCAATCTACCGAACCATTCGCCGGAGGCAAGATGTCAAGCTTCTTCATCTGAAGTGGCAAGGCAAAAAAGAAATCTGAAAGACGCTCAACACATCGCCTGCGGTACAACAGCAGACAACCAACAATGGAACCAAGAACAGTGTTCCCACCCATAAGGCTTGATAACCTTAAGTGGGTTAAACAATGCTCTACTGTCACTCAGCCTTCTGACCCCACACAGTTCCAGCCTCCTCCCAGGAAACCCGAAACTATATCTGCACGATCGCTCCAAGTGAGAGAGGACGATGAAAAGAAAATACCAAGTCCTCTATCAAGGATGCTAGATGCCTCTCCAAGGAGACCTCATCCCGAACTCAATGCCAGACGCCGACCCATGTCCCACACGAACATCTGGTGTGACACTTGGACCAAGGGTGCCGTGAATCCACCGAAAGGTCCTGGAAAGGTAAGCAGATATGGAGGCCTAGCCTCAAAAAAGAAATTGCTCAGAAAGGCATGGCGTGACATCTGAATTCCTGTGAGATCCCCAAACTCAAATCTACCATGGGAGCCTAAAAAGAGGGCCCCAATGATAAAGGATATGACGGACCTTGAGAATCCTCCGTGGGATCCCGCCATCAATTAACTCCATCCCATCAAGAGGAGGTTAACTTCGATCAAGCCTCTAATCGAAGAAATTTTGATTCCACACTTGGAATCTAAGTTCATCGGAGACGCCGACCAAATTCGTCCAAGAGGACTAAGAAGAAGAGGAGGCAACGACCGTCAAGTAGTATATGGTGCAACAAGTCGGAGCCATCCGTGCCAATATCAACCCAAAGGCCGCATAACAATACTCTCCCCTCAACCTCAAGAACAACAAAATGTTCAAATAGAGGAAGCATCCTCGAAGTCTTCGTGAGAGGAACAACAAGAAGAAGAAGAAAGAAGAAAATCCCACCTTCACCGATACTACTACTGGCAGAGGCTCAGACAACAAATAAATGAAAGCCAAAGATAAAGAAATCGCCAATATGAAAATGAGAAATGATGATGCGATGAATGATGCAATTAATGCAGAAATATCATGAGTCCAACACTGCCCCCCCAAATAATCATCAAGCCTCCAAAGAATGCCACGACAATCCTCCAATAAATTTGATCTCACATGCTTCAAGGGTCCAAATTGAGGTTGGATTGAATAAATGAGTCACCAAGAACTCTCGTAATATACAAACTATATCCGTGATCTCAACTTGATATCTTGAATGAGAAGATCAAAGTCGTTATACCGCGGTAAAAAATTAAGTAAGGTGGTCCCATATCCCGCTGAGATCGATTCCATACCCAAAGGATATTCAATGCCAAAGTTTAATCTATTGACGGAATGGTAATCCCAAGATCTAGCCCACTCAAAGCATCCGCAAATACGGGGTAATGATTATTATTATTCCAATTGTCAGTTCTAACTGACCGCTGAATGTCATTATCAAATGACTCAATCAAGACTTTGCCAACTTGAAAACATATTCGGTTCGCAAGCAGCCAAAAAGACAACAATTGATCTCGAGAGGAAGAAAGACGAAATCATCTGATATTACGCTACATAAATATGAGTATGAAATGTGAACAACAATAAGAAGAGCGCAATCCAATCACGGGCAACATCGATAAGATGTTTATCTTTGCATGGCTTCACTACCACATTTCAAGAGCTACTGATAGGGTGGCTAAATTTGAGAAATTAAATTTATCCCGTCTGGCCCAAGAAGATAAATTCAAAAGAAAAGCTCTAGCAAAGAAAGGTGAAACATTTCACCTCATACAAGAAGGATATGTGTAAGTTAGTCTATAACGTAGACAAAGAAAGGCTACTGCCTATCAAGAAAACCGGCGTTCAATCCTGTTCCACAACCCAAGCTCATACTTGGAGGTAATGATGTACCTCGAGGTCGCTTCAAGGGTGACCAAAGCAAACAAAGGAGAATGACTCAATGGCCCACCCTAAAAGAAAAGCCGAACAAAGAGTATTCTTTAAGAGGAAAGTGTGGTAAAATTGTTTAAACATGCACTCAAAGTAGTCTCCAACTACCGAGTAAAAGACCAAGAGGCGGACAAGCGATAATCCTATCGCCCATATCATGCTCGCCATCCCGTTGAAGATTGTTACATATTCAAAGATTGGTGAAAAATATAGAAATGGAGAATTCATTTTGACAAAGGGCGTCAAGAAAGAATCCAAAAGTAATCACCTCATCTCCGACTATCAAGCAATGAAAGCAAAGAGAAGGTCGGTCGATGATGAAGGATGGCCGCCTCTAAAAAAGACGTAAAATGAAGCAATTGGAAGGCGCTCTGTATTCGGGAAATCACCACTTGAGCTGCATTGAGTTGAGACAAAAAACCTAAGCTATGGGAAGGCTAGTTCATCTCACGAAAGACACAGCCAAATACCAAGGAAGGCTAAGAAACCCGCCAAACAAAAAAAATAAATAAATAAAAAGAAGAAGATAAGAAGCACAAAATGTTACTACTACTATCGGTCGCAACGTAACAAAAGGATCATCAATAATATGGAAGATTACAATCGCAGCGACCTATCACGCTTGCGTAATTCATTACAAATCTTCGATCAACGAAAACAAGGGAAGATGTCAAGAACTTCCTACCGAAGTCTTGTTTGATGATGCATGAAGTTGATAACAAGAGAACTCGTTTCCAGATGAAGATGAACCGTGAGCTCACCATATCAACAAACATAAAAATATAAAGGCAAGGATTCTCAATCTTCTACCTATCATTAGAAGGGGCGTGATGTCAAGAATCGAGTCATCCAAGATTCTGATGCAAATGAAGTAGCTCAAGTACGCTTGAGAAGTGGTCGAGTGCTACCATCCCAACAGGAAAGAGCCAATGAATAGATAAAGGAAAGAAATTCAAATCAATGAAAAAGTTATCCCTAAGGATTCAAATAAGAAGCCTTCATCAAAAGGGATCGACTACAATATTCTATCCCATCTAAGGAAAATTAAATTAGCAGGTATACTAAGCACTTCTAATGTCAAGATCTCCGTAACACTTAATTGAAGCTCTCAAAGAGGAAAGTTCAAGCATATTTGTCATTTTAACGGAGACCTTGATGTTCAAGAGCCTCCAACCCCACATTTTCGTAAGATGATCTAATGCTGGACCGCAGAGCAATCGCCTCAGATGTTACAAATGAAAGTGATGAAATTATAATACCGGATCTTAATTGATCCTTGCCTCCGTGAATCTTATGAACTTGAGAACTCTAGATGGCTATCTCTGTACAACATCCGGGACGAGATAAAGTCATGGTTCAAGGTTTCAATGAGACGTAAAACTATCGTCATTCGCCCTTCCTCTTAAAAGACCTCTACACGTAAGCTAAATTTCATGTGATCGATGCATACTTCATTCGAGCTTCCTCCATGGTTTCATAGTATGGCATTGTCCCATCTACATTGCATCAATGTATGAAATATACAAAGGAGAAGAATGCCAAATTGTGGTGACATGCAACCTTTATGGCATGAAATGAAGATTTATCAAGATGCGCTTATTTCCTTCCAGGAATCAAAGCTAACAAAACAACTAAGAAATACCGCATCTACTTCAAAACCCATAAAAGAACAAGTTAAGAAGAAGGAGAAGATAAAATGAATAAAGGAAAGGAGATTGTTCCAAATATCCTAGGGATATAAAGAACAAGTCCAAAATCAATAACACCGTCCTCATCTAAAAGGATATCAAGAAGAAGATGAATGTGTTCCTTCTAAATCCAAAGGTCCGCAACTCTTCGAAAACACTCGAAGAAAATCTTGACTCGATTATGAGTTTGAATCGCTTGAAGGTAAGGTGCAATGCACCTACTTTAAAACAATCATAGATCCATCGCCAGAGACTACACTCAGTCACCCTATTCCTCCCAACATTTTAAAGAAATCACCCTCGAGAAACTCACAAAGTCGAGGAACTGGTGACCTTCTATGTACCTCCTCTCCGGAAAACACGGGCCTGCTTTATAAATCGGGTGTCAAGAAGAGGATCTGACGGTAATGCAACCATTCAAGAAGAAGAAGCTATGCCCACAAGGATACCAAAATATTACTCTCCAAAGATGCAAAACCTAATGCGCAAAACATGGGGTCCAGCGGAGCAGTAAGCAAAGGACTAAGCTCTTTGAAATGATGTGGTACCCAAAAGGTTCTCAAACCATTGGTAAGAGAAATAAACACACTACCAAAGGCTTGGTTTTATCCAAGACAACCACAAGAATATACCTGTTACGCTATAACAGGAATAGAAGTAGAGAGTGATGATGAAGATGAGAATTTTATTCTTAATGTTAGTCTCACAAATAATGAAGAAGTAGAAGCCGCACCGAAGAGCTTGAAGATGGTGGCAGGCTACTATGGATGAACTTAAAGAAATTAATTGGGAACCGAGGAGGATCCTCGCCCAACGCTCATCGCTCTACTTCAAGATAAAGTGGAAGAATTAAAAACTTTGCTCGTGAATTGTGGATTGTTTTGCTCGACATATGCTGAAATGCCGCTTATCCCCGATATACGTTCACAAAAGCGCAAAGACCAAGCAAGCCTCTAGCGAATGAGATTGAGGTTGAAGAACGTAATTGCGTAAACCAAGAAGCTCATTGAAGCTGGTTTTATTCGAGAAGAAAAATATGAGGATAGCTAATATTGTCCCCGAAAAGAAGAATGGTCGATTCAGATCAGATCGACTTCGTGGATTTAAACAAAGCATGTCCAAAGGATGACTTTCGCTCTCGTATCGTAACAAGGATAACACTTCAAACCATGACATGTTCTCATTTATGGATGGATCGCCGTTACAATCAAATCAAGGCTCACGAAGATGAAGCATACCTCATTCGGGGCCAATTGGCATATATTCTACGTCATGCCGGCGAAGAATCTTTGGAAACCAAAGTATGACACGAATCTTTGTGAGTTGATTCATCAAAAGTAGAGTCTTTGTTGATGACCTCGTTAGAGTATAGATCGAGATCATCTCGATGATTTAAGGATCTTGAAAGAATCGAAAATATGATCTCAAGATGAATCCTCTCAAGTGCTTTGGAGTCTCTTGGAAAGTTCCTTGGATATGTTGTCGTAGTGGAGGATTGAAATCGATCCCAAAATCAAAGCGATTGTCGAAATGCCTCCTCAAGGAGTCTTCGTCAACTTAAGCTCCATCTGAGGACATCTAGCATTCATTAGAAGATTTATATCAAATCGTGGTGATGTCGACCCTTTGCAAAATTAATGAAGAAAGATACTCTCCTTTCAAGTGGGACGAAGAATGTCGAGAGGCCTTGACGATATCGAAATATCTGTTGAACCCACCCATTCTTGCGACTCCAATCAGGAAAGCCTCTCATCTTGTACGGCGGCAGAGGAATCTCTAGGTGCTTTGTTGGCTGACATAATGAGGAAGGAAAGGAGAATGCTACATCTTATTAGTCGAAGACTAATAGGAGCGAAGCGTTATTCTCAATTGAGAAGCATTGTTTGGCGTTAATTTTTCTTTGCCCAAAAGCTACGTCATTACATGCTATCTCATAAAATTACCCTTATCTGAAGGATCGATCCGTTGAAGTTCTTGATGACAAGACGCGTTGGTCGCGACGATGGCTATTCTATTTGATATTACATATGTTCCGAAGCGGTGAAGGGGCAAATTACTTGCGCTCATCCCGTGACTCATTGCTTACATGATGATCTTCGATGAGCAAATCATGCACATATATGAAAAGAAAAGAAATGTGAATTGTATTTTGATGGAGCTTAGTCCATTAGATACACTCACTCAAATCTCCCAAGGTGCTCGGTCATCTTGATCACACGAAGGTGGCATCACGACATTCTTATAAATTAACTCAACCACGAACCAACAACGAAGCAGAATATGAAGCGTTGGTGGCAGGTTTAGAGGAAGCCATTTCCATGGGGGAATTTAGCAATTTATGGCGATTCTCAACTCGTCATTAATCAAGTGTTGGGCCTTTACAAAATCAACAAGCTTGAATTGGCCTACTTATACAAGCGAGTTCTCGAGCTTATGAAGCAAATTCCAAATGTTATTATGACTCGAGTCTCGAGCTAGGAATAGCAAAAGCGGTTGCTTTAGCTAGTAAAGAAATGGCAGTATGGATGAATGACATACTAGTGGTGTGTGCACTCGTCGAGTCTAGAGCGATAAATTTAAAATCCCGGAAGGGGTCATCAAATCATCGGTGCGACTCATGTTGCTCTGCTACACTCCAAATTATTTCTCAAAGTCAAGACAAGCTTCAAACCATTCCGGATGAAAGACTCCACGAGGAAGTCTTAAAACCACCTGATGAAATCGCTAGTTCTGGACTTTAGATTTGAAAGCTTCTCCTTTTATGTCATGATTTTTATTCCCTTCACGTTCATGTGCCGAAATCTTTGATGCCATAATACTAAACTCCCACTATCAGCAACTGCCACTAGGTCTTTACCTTTTGAGGTAATGTATAATGTTTCTATCTTTTTGCCTCTAGCCACGATCAATGTTTCTTTAGATACCTTCCACGATCCACCACCAAACACTCTATGGTGTATCCACAATTATCGATTTGACTTATTGATATCAAGTTTCTCTTGAGGCTTGGAACATGTCTTAACTCCTATAAGACCCAATTTCCTCCATTTTCAATTTTGATCTGGACTTCTCCCTTTTCGATAATCTCCAACAGCTCATTATCCACAAGATAGATTTTATCAAATTTTCTTAGAAGTATAGTTATATAGCAATTCATGGCAAGGGGTAGAATGGAATGACACACCTAAGTAAGAATTAAAGACTTAATGAGACTCTTAGGTAACATATTCCGAAGTCATTTTCAATTATTGAAGTTTGTGAACTCCTTATTTTGTTGTTGATTCTTTTTCTTTTTAGGAGCTTTGCACTGACTTGAGAAATACTTTTTTTTTCTGACAATTTCAACAGACAATACCCTTACGATCCTTGGACTAGCCTCTGGACTTTGACTATTCTTAATTCTGTCTTCTACTATATCTCCTCCCTCCACTGATGTAGGACGAGAGTGATTTTTATGATATGAAATTTATTACATCAATAATTCTTAAATCCTCACAAAAGAGTAATGATAAATGCACACTACTATTGAGCATATTCGCAATATTATGAATTTATTGAAGTTCAAAAGATTCCGACTAAGGTTTGTTAATCCCACTAGAGATCTGAATCTTATAAGTGCAATGAAATAATTGAAAAGTTATGAACGACCGCCAATGTTGGGAAAATAAGTCAAGTCAATTCCTCACAACGTTGTTGAGATCATGTTCCTTCTTAAGTCATTCTTCTAGGGTTGTGAGCTCACACACTAAGTAGTTCGCTTCAGTGAGAAAATCACACAAAAGAATAGTAAAAAAAATTTAAGAAGATAACTTTTATTTTAAATCCAAATGCCAACCATTATAAGAGCCTTCATATTTATAGGATTGAAAGAGAGTTAAAAATACTCAAACCTACCACCATCATAACTACACCTACCACCACCTACTATCAAGCCTACCACTCATTCATTCTTGCTCAAAATATCATACCTACTACTATGAATCATGGGCCATGACATAAGAATAACTCAATACTGTTGACCTTCATCCATGCGCCATAGGTCGAGTCGAGCTCACATGACAAAGTCGATTGATTTCAGATGCAATAGCTCGTTAATTAAGGCTGAAATGCATTGGACATCGCTAAAATTAGTCGAAATGACCCCCGATCGACGAACGGACTTCGCATCGATTCGAGCGGCCAAAATTGATCGAATTTATACGCACAATTCGACGATCAATCGACCGTCAAGAAATATAATCGATGCTCCACGCCGATATCGTGGTCGAAAGCCGACGATGCCCTGATGACCTTCGCTCGCTAAATTGATCATTAGTGTCAAACGTCGGAAAGTTATCGAGACCGTCTGAAGCTCAATTCGAGTCGGAACGCGTCGAAAGCGGCGTTGGAAGCAGTGCGCAAATCGGAAATTGATCGATTGACGCCGACTCAACCAAACGGTCCGATCGCGTAAACGGATCAAGGCTATCGTCGAATATCGTAATAACTTAAGTGACATATATATTGCCTATGTAACAATGTCGGCGCAAAAATTTGAATTAGGGTTAAACACTTAAATGAAACCCCTATAAATACCCCTTTTATCCCAAAACCCTAACTCCACTCCCCACAGCCCAAAAACTTTCACAGCTCTTGTCCCGAGCTCAAGGCGATCAGCCTCCTCTCGGCTCGGTCCCTCCGCAGCGCTGCTGACAAGCGGTACCACCACGCGTCTGCTATGCTGCGCCCGTCTGCCTGCTCCCATGATTTAACCAAGACCGAAGCGACGCTGCATTCCACGCTACCACAAGCATAGCCCTCAGATAAGAAGACTCACGGTGCTCAGGTGTGCCCCTCAGTCTCCCATGCCCTCAGTTTCCGGTGCCCCCATGCTCATGTCTCCCCGCACGACCAAGTCCGTGTTGAAATATAAGTATTCAGACGCTGCCTTTCTTTATAGGCGAGTAAAGTTGTGATTGCCAAAGATATATACACATCGCATTAACACTTTTCTTAGCGCATGGGAAAAATCAGTGTTATATGCTCTGAGTTCCATGTCTTTCTTGGTACATGGATGACGATTCGTGACCGCTGGTTTTACCACCCATACTTTTCTTGGTGTGATGGGTGCCCAAGATACCCGAGCTATTATGGGGACGACGCCGAGATGCTTAACGAAATCTTAAATTTTCACGATATGGGGACTTAAAATTTGACATAAAGCACCAATATAAAATTGTTGTTTAAACCGATATGTAGGTATAAGTACCCGTGACACGCTGGCGTGGAAATCTGTGTTACATGTGTTTTCAGAGACTATACATGCCTTTCTTGCAGTAGACGACGATTCGCCGCTGGTGTTTACATCACCCATACATGTCTTTCTTGGCTGGCTTTCTTACGCGGACTATCACGAGGTTGTCGAAATGTTGTCAAAATTTCATCTAAAATCTTATACTTGCAATGAAAACTCAATCAAAATAAGAAACAATAGTCAAATCCCTTAAAGTGAAATCAATATTAAATTGAATAACATATGCCGACATTTTGAATGCTTAAATTAGTGTTTGAGGATCAGCAGTTGATTTAGGTTGACGAGTTAACAAAACCAAAAATTCAATAATATTATAAAAAAATTTAACTTATTAAAATATCGAATTCATTATATGATAAGATCTGATCTTATTATTAAATTAATAGACAAGATCCTAATAGCAAAATAAAACATATATACCCGATGATGATATCTTGAATGTAGATTAACAGGGATATCACTATCAAGTTATATTCAGAGTTCAATGCTAAATCAAATAAATTCAAATTTCATATATAGAAATTATAAAAGAAGCTTAATTTAAATGCCTAAATGAAAATCATCAAACTTAAAAAACTTAAATAAAATTCACCCACCCATACCGTTTCTGAGATAAATTAAGAAAATTCTATGAAAAGAAATTGCAAATCAGTGTGTTTATATTCACTCTCAATCATTCGTCGGGACGATGATTCCACACGTGTGTGCCATAATTGAAATTAAGCTAGTATGGTCAAATTTATAAAAAAAATAATGGCGACGTCGTATAATCGGAGGCTAAAGTTTCCTAATCGTGGCCGAATTTGATTAAAATCTTTTTATCCAAAAAAGTTTCGATTACGTAATTAGTTTCAAAATATTAAAATTCATATCAGATCAATTAGTAACCGATCAATTAATTAAAATCAAATTTTAATGAAATTATGCGCATATCGAAGTTGGGAAGCCCCGATGACAATCGAATGATCTACGTTGAAATTTGCTTGTCGCCAAACGTCGAAATTTATCAAACGACGCCTTCATGATCAATTCAACGTACGCGCGTGATCAAGAGCGTGATGTTACGCAATTCAAGCCCAATTTCACTTCGATCGTCGCCGACATTGTCTAAATTACATCACAGAAATCGATTGCGTTGTTGAGTGATATAAATACCTACAATCGACACCCATATGGGTTTATTATCGGATGATTGCCTAAATTTCTACAGTAGGGATAATTATATTATTATTATGCTAATGTCGATCTCTTAATCCTTGCCCTAATCCGCCGCCACTTCTCCACTCCCAGCTCTAATTAATTGGGCACCGTTCAAATGACCAATTAAAGACTGCGGCTGCCTTAATACCCAAGCAAGGGATAAACCGAAGACTCACGCAACTCTCTTGGCCTTCCCAAAGAAAATCCTTCGCCCGCTTTCCTCCCTCGGTAGCGATCCTCGTCCGAGCTTCCTCTCTCAGCGATCCTCTGCTTTGAGCTCTTGCGATTCCTTCTTCGTGGTCTCCTCTTTTGAACAACACACCTAAAGAAATCCTGTCCGAGCTCTCCTCCCTCGTGTGAAATCCATTCTGCCAGCCTAGCTAAAACTCTTCTCTCCTTCCTTGCAATCGGAAACTCCAGGTTATTTCTTCTCAACCCTAAGCGCATTTTTACATATATATGACCTCATTTCCTGTGAATAAAGTGAGATGAATGTTTCCTTTCCTTGGTTGAAATGATGTTAGGGTTTAATCTTGAGATTTGGGATGATGTATGGCCCAAATCTCATACCAGTTGTCATTCTCTACGGATTTCATTTTTTTATTTTGCTTAAAATGATTTCCTATGGGTGAAAATGATATGTGCTATGCCTCTTTCACATGTTAGAATGAAATCCGAAATCTGAAATAGGGTTTGAAATGTTGTGTAGTTCAAACCCTAAGTTATGTGCAAGTTTCCTCCTCCTTTTTATGCTTCAGTTTTGCTGTTTGGATGGGTTGATACTTGCTGAGTCTCTTTTATATGCCTAAAATACAATTGGAACATGGAAATGGGTTTAGGAATATTTTGTGGCTCAAGCCATAAGCTATTAGCAAATTGTCTTTTTTTTTATGCTTCAGTTTGCTGTTTGAGAGGGATTGACACTTGCTAAGTCTCTTCTATATGCCTAAAACACAATTGGAAGTATGGAAATGAGTTTAGGAATGTTGTGTGGCTCAAACCTTAACCTATTTGTAAATTTTCTTCTCTTTTCATGTTCCAATTTATTGTTTGAATGCTTGAGTGAAATGAAAGAGAAATTAATAGGGTTATTGCTTATATGAAGTTACCCTAGTTCTATTTTGGCTCTTTCTAATGCTTGGCAATCTATTATCACACAAATGATTCTTTGATTAAATCTGAAGTTTTCAGATTTGTGTTAAGGCTTGGCATGATTAATTGCCTTACTTTTTATTTGTCTCTTTTTACTATTTGGCAATATTAAAACGGGATTATCAAATAGCCATTTAGTTAAATTTGAAAATTTCAGATTTGTGGTGATGAGTTTGGCATGTGTTTTGCCTTGTCTTCTCCTTATCCCTTTCCACTATTGGATTACTTATAGTCATGCAAGTTTATATATATGAGTTTAGCATGTACTTCCTTATCACTATTATTAATGTTGCTAAAGATGGATTTTGACGTCATTCAAATTTATTGGTATATAAATGTTTCCTTTATGATTCATGTGATTAAAGTAAAAAAAAAAAAAAAGAGAGAAGAGAGGAATAAAATCCCCCTTTGGCTTTGCTTTCCTTTCTTCCAATCATAATTGGTTTCAAATTTTGAATCTATTTTCATATTAATATGGAATTGGAAAGCTCTTTTTGACTTGATGCAATTACCCATAGTGTTTCATTTGTGGGAATTTTTGGAATATGGAAAGTTTATCTAGCCTAGTGGAAGGGTTGAATTTAAATTCATTTGACATTGCGTCATGTCTCTATTCTTGGGCAAGTACTTGGCTTGGGTTCTATTTGAATGCCATTATCATATGAGCATATGTTTAGCCAAAATATGAGATTTCAGATTTAAGTTCTAGCACATATAATTTGAAATAGTTGTTGTGCATCATTTAAAATAGTTTGTGATCATATGTTCATATCAAATTTGATCCTTGAATCACATTGATTATGTAGTTTTTTTTTGATCAAATCTGAAATTTCTACTCTCTACTTGATCATATAAAGTGATAATGTAGTAAGGGTATAAAAGAAAAGGAAGACAAAACCTCATTAGCAAATCCAAAATCACCCTTTGATTGATTGTAAGTGGAATCATTTGAGTTCATTGAAATTTCTTATTGTCAATGCAAAAATTAATATAAAGTTATATATGGTTTGGGGTTTTCTTGTCTTATGTTATGCTTCATTTGAGTATGTTATCTTTTGCTTTAGTTATGGATGTTCTAGGCATTTACATGAAGATGTACCTTGGTGTATTCTTTTCGATGACATTCTTCTTGTTGATAAGACTAGAGGGAGTTCAAGAGAAACTTGAATTATGGAGGTCAACATTAGAGTCTAAGGTTTTTTTAAGTAGATCTAAAACGAATATATGGAGTGTAATGTAGAAGTTCTTGGTAGTGTTGTGACATTAGGTGAATAAGTCATTAATAAGAGTGATTAGATAGCTCTATTGTTCAAAATGATGGTGAAATAGATGGAGATGTTATTAGTAGAATTCAAGTTGGATGGTTGAAGTGGATACATCCGCTCTGTGTGATAGAAAGTTCACTTAAACTTAAGAAAATTTTATAAGATGGTGGTAAGACCTCAGAATGACTTATAGTGCGAATGAATAATAAAAGAGAAAGACTAAGACTAAGTCTTATAGATGAGGATGCTCGTGGATGAGTGGTTTTACTCTTAGAGATAAAATGCTAAATGAGTATGTGGAAAAGTTGGAGTAAGGTGGAGATAAGATTAGAGAGACGCTTAGATGGTTTTACATAAAGCCTGTCATGACCCAGAGAGTAGATGCATTTGTCTTTTAAGAAAGGTAGAGTAGACAAAAAAGACTTGGTTAAGATGTATAAAAATGACTAAATATATTTTGAATTAAGAATTTGACACATAATAGGACACAGACAAGTATTCATATATACGTCCTACAAGTGGGATAAAGGCTTGTTGTTGTTGTATGACAAGATTTATGTCAAGCAAATTTTACTTGCAAATAAAAAAAATCATATATCATAAACATAAAAAAGTTTCTAAATATCTTTGTGATGATAAGTCTTCATGTTCAACGCGAAAAGCATAAGTATCGCATGTTACTGGCGGAAAATATCATGATAAATACTTGTTCACGTTCCAACGCTATGAAAATTATTTTATAATTTAAGTCTTTCATTGCCCAACGATGTGAAAATACGCTTTGTGTTAACTCCACGAACGCCTTTCACAAATAAATTTTCTAAGAATGTTCACATCTGACCTTTCTGGCGTGGTGGGAAGCATTTCGAAGACCCATGCGGAGATGACGCCGGAGGTCTAAAAATATTTGGTAAACAAAAAATATGTAAATGCTTAAGTTCTTAAGAAGGAAAGCACGATATGTTTATTCACGCTTAGGATTATTTGAATCTTCATATATCAATTATAATATGTTTATCCAGCTATATTATTTGAATCTTCATATCACGACAACTACTTGTTTAAAATTCAAATTTCTTTTGCCTAAATGGTGATTATGCTACATGAGCGTAAGAGATAAAATGTGACACCCAACGTCATTTAACTTAAACTTTATCATTCAAGTATGTCTTTATATATTACATGAGTGAGTTATTTGAAAATAAGATATCTTATGTGCCATGTGACTTAAATTGTCTTATTATCAAACATATGTTTATGATATGATTGTCTCCCTTTTGTCTAAGTCATGAAATAAGATTGAGATAAAGAAATCAGCAAGGATGATTGCTTAATCAAGTTTAAATTTTCTGATTTGTGATTACAAATTTAGTATATATATTCATGTCTATTTGCTTATTTTATGACAATTTTATATGGTTATGAATAGTTGAAAATGGAAAGGAAAGTATCTTATGATTGCATGATTTAAGTTTTATTTTATTATCAAACATCCATTCATATGAGGTGAGGAGGGATAAAATCAAAAGCATCGAGTTAATTACAAATTGATGTGATATGAATTAAGAACAAGCAGTGATCTTTTCCTTTGAAGGGTGGATGAACTCTCTCTTGGGAGAATATATTTTGTAAGGAGAATATAGAAGTGGGGAGTAAAGTCTCATGAGAGAAGATTCTCTCTTATTTATAAGGAAGGTTATCCCCTTAGCATGAGGCCAAAAAATGGAAATGGGACTTGTGTTATCCCATTAATTTCTATAATTTTTCTACATGCCATTAAGAAGGAGAGAAAAATTTCATATCCTTTGTCATTCCCTGTTAATGCTCCTTAAATGAGCATGGGTTTAAGGGGAGATTTTTATTTCCTTTGTCATTCTCTCTTAATGACTCCTAAAATGAGCATTGATTTAAGGGAAGATTTTTATTTCCTTTGTCATTCCCTCTTAATGACTTCTAAAATGAGCATGAGTTTAAGGGGAGATTTTTATTTCCTTTGTCATTCTCTCTTAATGACCTCTAAAATGAGCATGAGTTTAAGGGGAGACTTTTATTTTCTTTGTTATTTCCTCTTAAGGACTCCTAAAATGAGCATGGGTTTAAGGGGAGACTTTTATTTCCTTTGTCATTTCCTCGTAATAACCCCTAAAATGAGCATGGGTTTAAGGGGAGACTTTTATTTCCTTTGTCATTCCCTCTTAATATCTCCTAAAATGAGCATGGGTTTAAGGGGTGACTTTTATCTCCTTTGTCATTCTCCTCCTAAAATGGGCATGGATCTAAGGAAGCTTTCATTCCCCTTGTCATTTTCTTCCTAAAATGGGCATGGATATAAGGGGAGACTTTTATCTCTTGTCATTCTCCTCCTGAAATGGGCATGGATCTAAGGAAGTTTTCATTCCCCTTGTCATTCACTTCTTAAAATGGGCATGGATCTAAGGGGAGGTTTTTATTTCTTTTATAATTCTCTTCTTAATGATTCCTAAAATGGGCATGAAACTAAGGAAGATTATATTTCTTTTGTCATCCTCTTCTTAATCACACATGAAATGAGCATGAATCTAAAGGAGAAATAAATAAAAAAAAAAGGAGTGGAGAGGAAAGAAGTCCTCTTTTTCAACCAAAGTGTGTGTCATAAAAAGAATGAGAAGGAGAGTCTTCCTCTCATTTATGAGTGCATGTCATGATAAAAGAGGGACATGACAAATGATTAAAAAAAATAAAAATAAATGATATTATGAATGGATCATAATGTCATGGGATTTCTTCTTCATACTTGTCCTATCCTAAAAAAAAATTCTTAAATGGGCTTATAAAAAAGAAGAAGCAATTAGCCCATTCTTAGAATTAATGAACTCTCATTCTTTTTTTTTTTTTAAAACTAAAGGGAAGACTCATTAAGCTTAGCCTTATAAATGAGCTTGTACAAAACATTACAAATGGGCTTATGTAAAACATGATAAAGATAAGGCTTAATGGGGATGAACATATGTTTAAGTTGTCATGTTACCATGAACGAAATGTTGTAAGCTTATGATTACCCTTTTATTTTCCCTCCTCCTATGGCTTGATCATTTGCAATCATAAGGATCAATATTCATTTAAGAAAATTTTCAGATTTCCTTAACCTTGTGTAAGGAAGATTTCAGATTTTCTCAAACAAGAAAATTATTATTTCAGAT
The DNA here is from genome assembly GCA_021442155.1 of Cymbidium sinense. Classification (NCBI taxonomy): domain Eukaryota; kingdom Viridiplantae; phylum Streptophyta; class Magnoliopsida; order Asparagales; family Orchidaceae; genus Cymbidium; species Cymbidium sinense. The sequence continues at coordinate 153,244 of JAKCPB010001608.1, read as the reverse complement.
TTTTCTTAACATTGTGTAAGGAAGATTTCAGATTTTCTCAAATATGAAAATCATTATTTCAGATTTTCTTAACTTTGTGTAAGAAAGATTTCAGATTCCCTTAACCTTGTGTAAGGAAAATTTTAGATTTCTCTAAGTTTATCAAACTTAGTATGATTATCTAGCTTATGAAATCTCTATGTTCTATAAAATTGTCATGAGCGAAGGAAGAGAATGAAAGGAAAAATGAATGGCTTCATATTTGAGTTAATAGGCTTTTAAAATGTCATTTGAAAAGAAGTTTATTGTAATTTTTAACCTCTTTTATCTTGTTGATTGGTAATGTTAAAATGACATTTTACCTAATAACTGTTCATGTTACATCCATAAATAAGTGTCAAATTCATATCTTGCATTATTATAAAGGTAGGACATGATCCTCCAAAATTACTTGTTTTATATAAAGCCTAAATTCTAGTTGATTATTATTTAAAAAAGGAGAGAATGAGAGATGTAAGTTAGCTTCACAAGATTATCATCATTCTTGTCTTTTTATGAATATGTGAAGAGTGTCTTGAAATAAGAATGACTATTCATTAAACATAAAGCTCTCTTTCAAATTCAAAGAAGCATCGAATGAAAACTCATATACAAGTATACATTTGAATTAATCTCTATCCATCCAAATTCTTATACGCATAAAGGAGTTTGGATGTGACACGCAAACTTATGTATGATTCATAACATTTTCTCAAATTTCCCTTAAGATAGATATTGCACTCTATGCTTGACAAATGTTTTAAAAGGTTAAATGTATATCCTATAAAGATATATGTATTTGAGTCATGAAAAATTAAGAAGGGTTTAAATTCATATCATTAAAGAACAAATGCTCACTTGATGTGAAAGTATAGATCTTACGTCTTTCGAACAAATACATGCTTGATCATCTAGAATATATACTCATTTGGTTTGCATTTTGGAATGTTGAATTCAAAAATGATACATGATCAATAATATCATTACTTGTTTTATAACATGTATTAAAGATGATGTCATACTAAACATAATAACTTCAACTTAGATATTCAAATGTACATAAAATTTTAAAAACAATGAGTATGTTGAAATGTCTACTAGATCAAACATTTAGGGAAATATGCAACCCAAATGAAATAAATGGATATCTACTTCCTATTTGTGGAGATTGGGTTAACAAAATCCAAAATGTCACAAAAAATCAAAACTTGTAATTTGACATCTACATTTAACTTGTACATCTAATGTCCATATAATATTTTAAAAGAACAGATATCATATGTTGAAGTGTTCAAAAGTCAAAATACAAGAATGATAACTACACTTTCCTGGGTTATCGGCCCGTAACAAAACCCAAAAAAAATTCATATCAAAACTTGCTTATAATCTCGTAACATAATTACTTCAACTTGACATCTTAATGTTCATACAATATTTTAAAAGAATAAGATACTCGTTGAAGTATTCATTATATAAAACATCTAAAAAAATATGCAAGTCATGTGTAAAACAAAAGAACAGATATCTACATCCCGGTTTGCAGACGTCCATTAACAAAACTAAAAAATTTAATATTATAAGTATTTTAATTTAATAAAATTTGAAGTTAATTCGTATAATTATAAAATAATCATCGACATAAATTTCAAGTTTAAACTCAAGAGAAGTCAAACCCATTCTATGCGACAAGGTTGTGTTTATAATTCTTGAATTTAACCATGTAAATAAAAGTTTATCAACCAATAATACATATGATCGAAAAGCAGTATTATTAAAGTTCTAATAGTGATTCATTACATGCTTAAATCTAAATCAATCATAAAATGATCAAAATTCAAAAAAAAATTTAATTATTTAAATTTAAAATTAAAATCATCTAACTGCTTGAGTAACAAATTAAGAAGACTTTTCACAAAGAGCTTGTCAAATCAAACGCATAACTATTTTCACACTCAAATAATCTTAGTCGGTTCTGTCACGTGATTTCGAAAAATACCATCACATAAATGCTATACTGTGAGCCGACTTTGTTGTGCATATGACACCATTAAATTATATCACGATCCGTATGTTTCCAACGGTTTTGTTTTTGATGTGAAATATATATTTGGTAGGGCAAAACTTTGTTATTTATATTTTGTCTCTTGACAAACTCTACCCGCTATGCGACACCGATGAATGTTGTTGAAGATCATCTTGTCATTATCTTCTCGTTTTAATGCGGGGACATGCGCTGATGACGAACCATGGGATTTAGACGGGCCATTGTTCCCCAACAAAGTTTTAAATTAAAATGATAAATTTCATAATTTTCAAACTCCATCGCTATTATATACTCGTTATTTAATGATTCATCATAATTGAAAGTGCTTTCTTAGATTGAGAAGGGTAATTAACCATAGGGGCCATAGAAACCCAAACCAGATCAAAAAAAAGTTCTCACAAATGAGGATGAAATCTAGGTCTTTATCTACTATTTATCCGCTTCTAAAATTTTCACCGACACTTAACACTCTTTTCATCAAAAGAGGTTAATGGCGAATTTTCTGATCTCACTGGTCGATCATGCTGGCTTTAAGCTCCATATATGATACGATTAATGATCGATCCTTCGACCGTGGTTGTAAACGACACCATCAGATAATATCGATTTTCATATTCTAATTCTGACTTTGAGTTGTGAACCATAAGATGCTTGATAAAAAAAATCCTCTGTTAAGATTAAGTATGTCTTGACAAAACACCACCCTGTTTATGGTTTTCGACGACGCCATGGTTGTTGACAAGGATCCTTCCGTCGGGTCGACATTACCTCCTTGATAGACTAACCAACCACGACAACTCGGGATGATAAACCATGAGATCTTCGTCATCGCTCCGCTTTTAAGAAAAATGAATTTCATAAATTCTAAATTTCAAAACTCCACATATTGCTATTATGTTATGCATTAATCTAACGCCTTAATCGAAAGTTCTTTTCGAATTGGGAGGATAATTAACTATAGGTGCTTGCTTTATAGAAACCTAACCAGAAAAGTCCTCAAAATGAGGGTGAAATCTCTGGATAGTGTTTTATCTACTATTCCATTTGCCTTCTGAAAATTTAACCAACACATAAATCATACTCTTTTAATCAAGAGGTCGGTGGCGAATTTTAGGAGCCCACAAATACATATAAACCCAAAACATATACAAAATTTAAAAGCCCAATAATACATTACATAAATTATAACATAAAGGCCTAATAGCTTTATGATGATGACGTCAACGACGGTGACGATGATGCCCTGTATCATCTACTCTCAATGTTAAGAGTAGAATCTGAGATAGAACAATCAATGACTGTCTTCTACGAATGTCCTCAGTTAGAATCAGGTCTCGGATATCATTTAGATTTAATTTGGTGCTTCCCGATGACCTACTAACTGCAGTCACTGTTGCAGGCCAACTCTCCGACAGGGACGACAACAAGATTAGTACTTTGATCTCATCATCAAATGCAATATCGAAATTAAGTCGTAATCACATTGAACTTCGTTGATGTTGGAATGATGCACCTTCTCCCATTTTAAATTAAATAAACGATACATTAAAATACTTTATTTGATGTTGATGACTTCTCATAAATATTGGATAGAGCTTTCATCAAATCGTCGTCATCTTCTCCTTGATAATGTTGAAAGTAACATTTCGTCCACATCGCTTAATCACACATATCGATGATATAGTAACTCCCACTCTTCTTGGCTTATCTTCTGCTTTAGACCTAAGATATTCATAAACTTCTGACTGATAGTCTTCTATCGCATCTTCTAGAGACCAAAGTCCTTGCCATCGAACTTATCAATTGACCTTTCCCTCACTGCCTCTCTTTCTATTTTAGCAAGATCTTCGATACTAGTTGTTGGGAGTTTAAGAGAGGAGAAAGAGAGGGAGAGAAGTAAATAACATAATCTCACAGAGAAAAGAAAACACAAGAAGATTTACGTGGTTGCTTGCTTACATGGCTGCACTTAGGATCTCACTATATTTCTACAATGAGCTTAAGAGAAGATATACAAATTTTGGTATGCTTCCTCCCGTGGATTTTCTCCCTTTTTATAGGCTAAAAGATGAATGGGGTAGGTTTGGAGGAGAAATAATTTTAATTAACTATTCAACTACCAATTTTGAATTTCAAATGTGAAACGATTCAATTTTGGTGGCTACCTAACTTTGATAAAAGAGAAAAATACGTGAAATTTGACTCTACATTTAACAAGACTCAATCAGGATCAATTTTGGATGGTTTTGGGGCTAATTTGAGATCAATTTTGTATCACAATTTTCATATGCAGGGCATATTTTGATCAATTATGTAAAGTTGAGGAACTAAATTCAAGAAATATGATAGTCTCGGACTAAATTAGCTACATACAAATAGTTGGGTGATTATTTTAGGATTTAATCTTTTTCGGAAAATGATGAAAATTGCTGTGATTTATTGTTTTGGTGGATGCAATTAAAAATTAACATGTATTTTAAACATTGCAAATATGTCAAGCTCATTGATTTCAATTTCACATACAAAAGAGTGAAAATGAAGTCATATTTTCGTAAAACATGTTTTCTGTTTCAAGCTACAAAGTTTGATTTGCAAGTACCAAATGTTTTTGTCTAAACTAGTGGTCTTTTTTAGCCATAATATTTCTTTGTCCATCTAAATCATCAAAATTTTCAACACACAAATTTACATGAGAAGTTCCATATGCAATTTTAGCTTGAATGCTTGCTTTCAAAGAACACTTGATTAGTTTTTGATTTGAAATGCTTTTTCTTATACAATATTTATGGTAAACTACTTCATTTTGCTATTCTTGTATCTAATTACTGGTCCTTTTATTTGGTCCATTTTAGTCTTAGGATGAAATTCTGATGTCGTGAATAAGATTCTAATGTATACCAATGAAATTGAAATCTCACTTGGAGAGTCTCATGATATATCCAAATTCACAGGTCAATGCTCTGGATTTCTTAAGGGAACAATTACTTATTGCTTCAACTCGTCAAGACTTATTTTGGAAAGCTTGCTACAAAAATATCAAGTGAGAACTAGTCTAACTTTATGGAAATCTGAAGATTTTTGTAGTGTAAAGGGTCTATACATGTCTCAATTTTATGAATGATTATTGTGTAATCTCATGCTAAAAGTTTACCTTACAAACGTGGTTCCAACCCAGAAATTTTCATATCCATGACCATGGCTGCGCCTTGAAGATGAATGAACATCATACTGTTAAGCCTTTTTGACTTGACGGGAATGCTGACTTCATTATAGCACCACTACTCTGGTTGAAGTTAACTTCTGCATATTGTTTTAATTGAATGTTGAAATCCATGAATGTTGATTGTTCCATATTGTAGATGGATTGAAGATGATGCACTTAATTTACCTTTTGAAGACAGCTATTTTAACGCAATAACTGTTGGTTTTGGACTGCGTAATCTGATTGACAAACGGAAAGCTATGCAAGAAATCTTTCGGGTTCTAAAGCCAGGTTTGCACTTTCAGTAGTTTTTTCTCTGTTGACGACCATAACATTGAACAAATATAATGGTTCTGCAGTTTTTGCAGGTTCGAAAGTTTCTATATTGGATTTTAACAAGAGCACCTCTTCTTGGATAACTCAATGTCAGGTATGCATTAACAGGTCGTTGAGAATCTTCAATAATTTGATCGTTAGTAAAGATGCCTCAAAGTTATGCCTGGTTGTGTAGAAGCTCTGGAAGTTTTTCTCATAATTGCTTCCTACATCTAGGAGTTGGCACTAGATAATGTGGTTGTTCCAATGGCAAGCACTTATGGACTTTCAGAGGAGTACAAATACATAAAGTCATCAGTTGTAGAATACTTGACAGGTCCAAACTCTGTTTATTTTATTTATACATTTTATTTTACTCTTTTGACTGATGTCAAGGTTGTGGTGTAGTTATGCGTTTATTAACCAGCTTATTTAAGCTAGCTGGTAGGAACATGAAACCATATATCTAATAAATATTGATCCTTATGTATGTAACACTTGAGCTCTAATCTATTAGTTCTTTCTATGTCTATATTTTTGGCCATGACTCGATTTAACAATTGATTTAATCTTTTCTAACATCAAGAAGTGTAGATTTTTTTAGGCCAATTGAGTGGTATGTCTACATCAGCATCCCAACTGTTAAAATGACATCTTTGCATCCTCTAATTGCCATCTCAATCACAACACTAATTTGTCTGCAATTTGATTCGAACCCAACATCAGCCAATCGCATCTTCAACCTGCTAGAAAACTATAGTTTTTTGATGTTTGATGTTACTTCTATAAGATACAGTTTTTTTTTCCATATCATTGGTAGGTCTTATAATTTTACCTGAACAATTGATTTGTTAATCTCTACTGACAAATATCATAGTCATAATCTTTCAAATTTTCCTACTTGATGAGATTTACATGTGAGTTAATTGAATACCCCATTGAAAATTATCTTGCTTACAATTATATGACCTTGAAATAAGTAGTATGGAACTTTATTTCATAGTCATTGAAGATTGATTATTTTGCACCAATATCTATTAGTAATTGCTTCTAGTAAAATATGTCTACTAGCTTGTGCTTGCATAGCACATCATTATTATTTGTAATCATGGTACATACTCTAGAACAAACACAAAATAATTTTAATGAATTTTTTTCTTAAAATGATCACTTTAAAGAACAGATTACCAATAGTTTAGTAGTAGTGATAAAGGGATTATTTAGGGCCGGTTGGGATTAATTATGTCTTTTGTTTTATGTTATTTTTAATATATATTTAGTGGTTTTTTTAAGTATTTTTATTTTTGTTCTTGAAAATAAATCACATTATTTTAAAAATCACTTAAAGAATTTTTTAGATATTTTAAAAAATAATTATCATCAAACATGTTTTGATAAAAAAAAAACAAAAAAAAAAAACAAAACAAAAAAAAAAAAAAAAAAAGGAAGATTTACATAGATACCACACAATTCTTATACATTTACATATCTAACACTTAAAGCTTGATATTTACTCATCTAACACTTTCTTATGCTTAAAAATATGCATTTCACTTTTTAAAAGTAAGTAATAATGATATTTTTGATGTGATATTGAAGATTGGAGTGTTATATATATAAATTAAAGTTTAAGTGTTAGAGATATATAAATACATTAGAATTGTGTAGTATATATATAAATCCCCCAAACAAAAATTATGAACCAAATCATATGCTCAGATTGTTTTAAGGGTTCTTCTCCCAAGCTTCATCACCGATTCAACATTCCTAGAAGAACAAAGTCGCTTCAAATTTACCGTGTTCCAGCGGTTGGAGTTGCATGTTTCACCCTTCAGAATTGGCAGTGCCTGACCTCATATTTAATACCCTTTTCCTGGTCTATATTTGAAGGACGTGCTTTAACTGGCAGGAAAGGAACTGGAGAAACTCGCTCGAGGAGTGGGATTTTCTGATGCGAGGCATTATGAAATCGCTGCGGGGCTTATGGGGAACTTGGTGGGAACTCGATAGCTAGAATGCTGCATCATGCATTCATCACAAAGCTATGAAAAGGTATTATGATTCAGTTCATAGTTTCCTTCATAAAAAAAAGTCTGCTATGAGATGTACTGTAGTTTTTTTTGTTATTATATGTTGGTTGATTTTCTCTTATGAATCCATGGGGGTGCCAGCTTGCATTAGCAGATCACAGTAGCTTCAATAACAAGCATAGTAGATCTATTTAGTGAAGTACTGTATTTGAATTCATAAGAAGGGAATGGAAAAAAAATGAGAAATCTATGATATTGATGGTAGTTTCATTGAGTCAAAGAAGATAACTTGAAAACCAAACTGATACTGGTGTTTTATGGGATTTATACTTTGTAAGCATTTGTCCAAATGTTTTGTAAAATTATATATTATTGTACTTTTCATGTAGTTAGTTTCTTAAAGGTCCTTATGAGAAAATTTTTTGGACTTAAAATATAATTATTATTTTTACATAATTTTGAATTCCACATGTATTTTTCTCACATCAGCAACAAATTTATAATTAATATAATTAATAATTAGATTTTTTGAGATTATCTCTGTACAAACCATGCATATGCTATGTAATAACATTGCAAATTTATAGATTTGGATTTAATATGACGTTTAACAAGATCCATAAATTTTCTTGGTTGATATTAAAAGCAGAATCATATGCTAACTGAAGTTATAAGAGCGTCACCCAATTATGTTGGTTTTCTTTAATCATATTTCAACAAATAACCCAAATTCGTATTAACTACTTTAATTTTTCATTGGTCTGTGGATTATACACAATTAAAACATTTAATTGTGTCTATTTTTTAGATTTTTTTAAATTATTACCAAATATTTATCTCTATCAAATACAATGGTTTAAGATAATCTATACTATGTATTCAATTCGTTAAAATATACTTTTATTATGTGAGCTACATTAATAATTTTAAATTTTGGAATAAAATGAAGCAGTTTTTAAGCAAATAATACCTACGAAAAAATAGTCAAATTTCTTTATTTTCATTGCTAAGTCTAGAATAAAATTAAAATAATATATATATATATATATATATATATATATATATATATGCCCATTTGGCAAGTTATGATATTATATTCGTAACATCTCTTTTCATGTTAGACCAATAATAACTATCCTCAATCATAATTTCGATCTTATTTTGACCAAAATGTCAGATAATACCACCATTGTACAATTCCAAAATAATAAAAGCTCATAAATATGAGTCAAGAATGCAAAATTAAGTTTCCATAAGAAGAAATCCATCCTTAATCTAGGAATCCTTTAGAAGCATTGGTGAGTGTAACACTTTATTCTACACATATCATTACACTGTGGGTTTCGAAAATTTGCCACCGATCTTTTAATTAATAGAGTATGATTTATGTTGGTTAAATTTTTATAAGATGAGACACTGAATAGAGATTTCACCCTCATTTTGTGAGGATTTTAGATATAGTTCAAGATTTTCTATAGGCGCAAGCATCTATAATTAATTACCTCTCTCAATGTTGAGAGAGAACTTTCAATTAAGGTTAGTCGTTAGATTATTGAATAGATAGCATATAGTAACAGCATGTGAAATTTTAAAATTTAGATTTATAAAATTCATCATCATTTAACATAAAGTAGATGGTTGGGGGAGCGATGATGTGCTCGATCAAGGTCCCATGGTTCCGCTATCCTTTCGTATTCTAATCTACTTGAGGATACGATCCAACGATCAAGGATCCTCACGTTATTGTGTTAAAGAAGCCTTGTAGACTTGAGGTGTTTGTCAAGGAGATATGCTTAACTACTTTAGCTCACATATGACTTTTATTATCATCGTGCACCTTTCCACATTTGTAGAGCCATTGGGGAATATACTACAATCACGACTATATAATATATTATTTAGAACAAATGATCGAGACTCGAACCTCATCATATATGAGCCGCCTTCAAACCTGATCGTAGAGATACTCATATCCTTACTCAGATAGGTGAGTAATTGTACGACTTGACTTAATATTGCTTTGAGTAGTTTTCTTAATTTGTCACATTCGACAAACAATTGCAGAAGGTACGTTGGATGAAGTTTGCTTTAAGTATTTAAGGATTGAATTGAGGCATTTATAACTTAATAGTATATTATAATTTTCTTTTAAATTAATACTTGATTTAAAAGATTCAAATTAAATTGATCTGAAATTACAAATGCATTTTGATGATGGTATCACATCCGATTGAAATTTTCATTCAACACATCCATCATCGGGGTAGATGCATTATTTTGCTATTCTAGATCCTGCCGACTCTATTAATTTAATAATAGAGGATCAGATCTACTATCCTATGATAAAATTAGCATCTTAGATATTTTGCTAAGTTGAAATTCTTATAATATTATTATTAAATTTTTAGATTTTGTTAACCGCATCTAGACTAACCTTGAACCAGCAGATCCTCATATTAAGTTTAAGTATTTAGCGTAGTGTCGGGGCCCATGCGGGTAATTCAATTCAATATTAATTTAAGCTTAAAAGGATTTGAATAGTATTATTTATTTTGATTGAGTTTCATTGTAAGTATACATTTTTTAGACAAAATTTTAGCAGCATCCCGACGCTATCTTCATATAAGGGGCTACTTCGGGTATGCTGGGCTTGTCCACCATGCCAAAAAAAAGCATGTATGAGTGTTGTAAACACTAGTCGAATGCGTCATCCCACCATGTCAAGAAAGACATGTATGAGTCTCTAAAGCACTACATGTAACACATATTTTTTCATCACGCCAAGAAAGATGTGTACGGGTACTTATACACATACAATGTCAATTTGAACATTTAATTTTAGTTTTGTAGTTGAATTTATATCAAGCTGTTTAGGCCTCCTATCGGTGTGAAAATTTGGCGATTTCGACAAGATCTCGAGTTGTTCTCGTAGGGTTGCCTCGGTATCTTTGCCCCCACGCTAAGAAACATGTGATATAAGCAGATAAAATCTATGACCGTGCCATCTCACTACGCCAAGAAAGAAGAGCGTGGCTCTCTACAGATATAACACGATTTTTCCGCCACGCTAAGAAAAGACGCTGATGATTTAACGATTATAAACAAACACAACTTTTTCCTCCACGTCAAGAAAGACGTGTATGAGTACTTAATATTTTGGCATCCATTATAGTTTCATCTTTACATATACATGAAAGCAAAATGATATGACGTAAGTGCGATCACTCTAGCATACCTGCCACTATCTCATCCACTTTTTGCCACTCAAAATTATCAAACAATCAACTACCACATGAATACCATATAGAACCTACACTGCACTTCATCACTTTCATATCAAACATCAAAGCATTGTTATGAGAGATGGTTGAAAAATAATAAAAAATAAAAGTTATTTTCGGTGCTATAGTACCCTGCTACAATACTTTGCTATAGTGTCGTGCTACAGTATAATGTTACGGTACTAGCGGAATTGGCTGATCGGGTGATGGATTCGCGGGAGGACTTTGGCTCGGGCACTGTAGCACAGAGATCAGCGGGAGGAGGAATTCGTCCATTCGCGGTAGGATGGACCAAACAAGGTCTTCGGCTCGTGTGTGGTGCTCGGGTCAAACGGCTTTGGAAGTTCGGTCGCTCAGCTTGCAACAGGGATGAACGGGCTCGTGTGCTTGCGTGTAGCTCGGTATCGCGAGAGAGAGGGACGGACGGGAGTTGCATTCGTTCTCTCGGGTAAGACGGACAAAATGAAAGAAAAATAGGGAGGAGGGGCTTGTCATTGTGAATAGAGGAGTTAGAGTTATGTATAAGTAGGTATTTATAGGCTCATTTGTTGAAATGAAAATTAATCCCGATTTTGATTTTTGCGATGATGAAATTATATAGTTGATATATGTCAATCCTAGTATGTTCAACGCAACGCGCGACCGTTTACCGATCGCCGTTTGGTCAAGTCGCCAAATCGGGTTAACTTCAGTTCAAAATTACGCGTTATCATTTCCGATCACTCGATATTCGCACAGATTTGTCCAAATTAAGCGCAGATAGTCTCATTTGATAGGTTTTGACGTTTCGACGCTAACAACATGACCAATTTCACGAACGAATGTCATTTGGGCATCGTCACAGCCTCTCGACTCAATTATGCGCGATATGATTTCGACCGATTTCGCCGGCCGATCGCCGACAGAAATATGCATATTTCAATCAATTTTGACGTTCTGAACGTGACGGTGAAGTCCGTTTGTCGATCGTAGGTCATTTCGACTAGTTTCAGGGATGTCCGGTGCATTTCAGCTTTGATTTACACGATATTGCATCCGAAGCCCGTCGAACTTGTTCTATAAATTCAATACGGCTCGTAGATTATGTATGGAGGTCAACAAATTTTCCCTAACAAATGTGATTCATGCAAACGAAATGAGTCATATTGAAAATTGATCCTTTGAGTTGGCCATATATCTTGAATCACTTCTGTTTCAATTTCAATACCTTATGAAGCTTTGATAGGATTTGTCATTGCTATGATGCCTTGTTTCGATCAAGCTAAATGACAGGGGCCATTTGTCAAGATCGACTTGTCGGATGAATAATAGTTTCTTTCACCATTTACTCTATGTTTCAATGGGTTTGCTGAAGATCCCTTTCTTATGTGTTATCATGGATTTGAATTTCCTCCACCCCTAACTTCATGCTTGATCGGGTTTGATGGAGGAATTGATTTGTTTGCTTTGAGATTTAAAATTTCTTATGTCCTAGTTTTAATCTTGACTAATTGGATGAATGATTGACTTGTCCATATACTGAATTGTATATGTATATACCCCTAAGTCCTGTTTCGCTTTGACTGACTCGTTGAAGGGTGTATGTAAATGACCCAACATTCCTTTATATTAAATCTATAATGTTGAGTTATTAGTCTAGTAATGCTTTTAACAAACTAAATAATCAAATTCCTTTAAGACGCCTTTGTATAAACTATGAAATTGCTTCCTTGGTCTTGTGCTTTTTTCTTTGACGGACTTGATGAGAAAATCATCTTTGATTTGTGCTTTTTGCTTGATTAGATCATTTGAAAAGAGATTGAAATATCACCTTTTAGGCTATATGGAGATTGATTTGAGGTAGCTCTGAATTGAGAGTTATTTTCTCAGATTGTCTTGGTCCATCGATCAAGTAGAAATATCTCTTGGATTCTGGTTGCTTTTAATCACTAAGCTGAATTTGGTGTGTGATTGAACAACTATTATCGTTGTACTGACGAGCAAGTTATTTTCTCATATTGTCTTGGTCCATCGATCAAGTAGAAAGATCTATTGGATTTTGGTTGCTTTTAATCACTAAGCTGAATTTGGTGTGTAATTGAACAACTATTATCGTCGTACTGATGAGCATGGGCTCTTTCACTGCATTTTCTATATTTGTTGAGGAGGAGAGCATCATCGACCATTTGTGGTTTGTTGAGTTTGGCCTTGAGTCTACTGTTTTTCAACTTAAGATGGATTGAGCTTTTGTCATAGACTAACTAACTTTTCTTTCACTGACCTTTCTTGTAACTTGTTAAGTGAGGAGAGCGTCAGCAAATCGGCCATTTATGAGCTTATTGAGTTCGACCTTTAGAACTTGTCCGTGTCCTAGACTTGAAGATGTAGAGGTTGATGTTTTTCCAATTTAGTTGATTGAAGCTTCCGAAATTGGGTGTTCTTCTAACTTGATTTTGAAATTTGATAAATCTTGGAGACAAATTTTTGATATTTAGGACTATCTTTTCATGCATAACAATAGATTATTTTTGTTCTTGTAAGAGCTTGCAACTTTAACAATAACAATTATAGATATATGTAGGGATCTCGGCATAAACCTTAATGTCAACATGAATATATAGACAAGAAGACCTCCTATTTTATAAGAGATGATTGAATAATTTTGATCATAAAAATGTCCTTTATCTGTGGGATTGATTAGTTCGTAAATATATTACTGAGTTTGAACTTCTTTAATATAAATAAACGTGACTCATTCTAATCATTATATATATTTATCTGAGGATCTTGAAGCACGATGTAAACTTAGCTAAATATATAAATAAACCCCTTATCTAACAGGGGGGAGGCTTTTACAGTAACTTGAAAATGCATTCTCATTTTAGGAGAGAATCTTCAAGCAACATTGCATGCATATTTGGTATGAAAGCTTTATTAGTGTAAGAATCATTTAAGTATCGATATACTCATCCCGCTATGATATTTCTTGAGATATTGACCTTTGATTGGTGGCATCGGTCATTGACCATTCGCATTGATAAGTTGGTAGGCTCCTCCTTCATATATCTTCTCTATGACGTAGGGACCTTCCCAGTTGGCTTCGAATTTGCCACTGATCCTATGATGAGGAATAATTGGCCTTCTTAGCCCATAATCCACCTTTCTCGAATGTCGATGATGACTATTCAAATGAATGCTTTAGACATTCTCGTTTAATAGATTTCTAAACTTTGTTGAGTTTGAGTCTAACTCAAATGCATCCAACTCTTCCATTCAGAAGTGTTTTCATCTTGAGTAAGGTTGAATTGTACACCAAAGTGATGCTCAACTCTAATGATAGAGCTTCAACTCCAAATGTTAGAGTATAAGAAATGGTCTTGGTCAAGATCTTGTAAGTTCTATATGCCCTGCAGCTTCTATCATTTTAGTGTGCACTCTATTTTATTCTTTGTGAGAATCTTTGAATAACTTTACTATGATTTTATTGAAAGCCTCACAAACCATTGACCCTTGTAGATTGATGATGAGTACCGATCAATTTTGTATCGATCAATGAATTTGCATATCTTCATGCTCTTAAAGGCAGAGTATTGCCAAAATGATTCATGATACCCAATCTATAGACAATATTGGTGAAGAAGTCAATGACTCGATCAGCTACTTTTAAGCGGACTTGACATTTAGAGTAGTAGAATGAATCTGCAATGATGATGGAGGATCAATCGCCAATTATATTCGTGCTCTAACTCCATCAGACGCTATTGTTGTACAAAAGATTTGGAGGTTGATGAATGAGATCCTCGTGGACTTGACATTCATGACATTTCTTAACATGATCTATGGAGTCTTTCACCTTTGTTGGCCAATAGTATCCCATTCTTTTAATTTCTGCTGCCATTTTAGGACCATTGTGGGAGTAGAATTCTTCATGAATTTCAAACATAACTTCATCCGTCTCTAAGCATGAGCCACATTTGTTCAAATGATCTTACAATGTGTCATTAACATAAGCATATCATGTGATTCTTTTATAATCTACGTGGTTAGTGATTTATTACTCGGTAATTTGCTTTCCTTGAAATAATTGATGAAGGGTTATCTCCAATCATCAGGCTCTTTCACTATGAAAGCTTCACATGATTTCTTTGCAGTACTTTTGAGTTTTTCTGTCTCTTGTACTTGTTTTCTTTGGGAGAGTGAGAAGCAGTTTGAATTGCTTTTTGTTGGTTTGAGTTTGATGTCCCCTCTACCTGGGGGAAATATGAATTTATTGGTTGCAGAACTCGACGAGTGGACATTTCAATTAACACATCATCGTCGTCCGTATTCGCCATCTCTTTTCCTAATTTGGCCAGACAATCTATTTTAATATTCTTCGATCGAGAAACATAGGCCAATTTAACGTTTGAAATTTGCTTAGTGAGCTCAAGCACCCGCCTATGATAGTACATCAATTCAAGCTTATTAAAACACTTGGTTGATCACCGATTGAGAGTCTCCAAAGATTCTTAAAATTTGGATGCCGATAGCAACGACTTCTTTGAGGCCTGCCACCAATGCCTCATATTCAGCTTCGTTGTTTGTTCTTGATTCAGTCAACCTATATGAACACCTCATTATGCCCCATTTTGGTGTTATGAAGGCGAGGCCGACACCGACTCTTGCTTTTGGTAAACTCGGTAGGCTTAATAGATGATAGTGTTGAAGTTTCCCATATATGCGCCTTTTCTCTTTCATGGATAAGCAACTGCTTGGGTAAGTCATCATTGAGTGTTGAATCTGTTAGGATAAGATGCGCAGCGAGAAAATTTACTAGTATCTGCCCCTTTACACCTTTCTGAGTAACATATGTAATATCGAATTGTAATAGGAGCGCCGCCCATCATGTTAAATGACCTATCAACGTTGGTCTTGCCATCAAGAACTTTAGTGGATCGATCTTTGAGATGAGCATTATCTTATGCGATAATTTATAATATCGAAGCTTATGGATAGCAAAGATTAGTGCAAAAGGCTTCATCGAGAGTATTTTGCCTCACCATCATTCTTCTGATTGAATATAGTACAATGCATTTTCTTTGCATTTGTTGACCTCACTTTTGGAGTAAGGATTCAATCTCCTTTTCCTAGATTTAGGAGTCTTATAGATACTAAAACTTCCTTAGTCATAAGATACTTCTAATAATTAGGTGAACACTTAACCAAAGCCTAGAGACTTAAAGGGTTAATTATAGGATTTGGCTATTCCTTAGGACTTAGGGAGATTTACCTACCCTATAGCCTAAACCCAATATATGCCTACCCCTTTGGCCTAAATCAAACCCCAAATTCAATTCATCTAAATCCAAATCCAAACCCAAATCAAATGATTGAAACCATATAACCCCAAATCAAATCAAATCAAATCCAACATATCCATATGATTTGATCCAATGGACTTAGCCAAATTTAGTTGATTTTCTCAAAGTCAATTCAACCCTCCAATCAACCCATGCCAAATATAAAATCAAATTCCAATCAATTCCAAACCAAATATCAAATCAAATCAACCTTCTAAGCTATGATTATATTCTATGGACTGTTTTAAGCAAACCCAAACTCATCCAAATTCAATTGATTTTCTCAAAGATCAATTCAACCTTTCAATCAATTTATCAAAATCTAGAATCAAACTCAGCTTCATATGTCCTAAATCAAAAGCCAAATCAAATCAAATCCGAATCTAAGCCCTTTAATTCAATCCTATGGACTTAGCTAAATCTCCTTCAAATCAAATCAAATTCAATTGATTTTCTCATGAATCAATTATTTCTTCAATCATCATCCCAAATATAAATCAAATTTACAATCATCAAGCCAAAATCAATTCAATCAAATCAAACCTAACCTAACCCTTTTGACTTGAAATATCCAAATGAACCAAAACACATTTGAACCCAAGTCAATTGCATTCAAAGCTATATACCACTCCAAAATTCATATATAAACTCAACTAAATCCAAATCAACCCAAAATCGACTCAACTAAATCCAATAGGCTCACTTGACCTAAAGGACTTATTTGAGCCAAGTCTTAATCTTAATTCAACCCAAATTGGATTGGACTAAGCCTACCAAAAGCTCCATGATGATTATCAAGCACCTCTTCTTGACCCAATTGTCATCATCAAATCAAGTCAACTTGATCATTTGACCAACTATTAACTTATATGAATCAAACTAGTCAAATCTGAACCTAAGCCAAATTAAATGAAACCATTGATTCAGATCAACATATGATTAATGATTGAACATGACTTGACCATCAATTGAGCCAAACCTAACCTAATTGGCCCTTTGACCCAATTTGACCTAAAATACTAAATTGGGTCAAATCATGATCTAACCCAAATTGATTGCAACCAATGACTCAAGTTCATTCCAAATTGATTGTTGAACTTGACCAAAGCTATAATAGAATCCAATTTGGCCAATTGAACCTAATTGACTATTTTGCCCAAATTGACCTAAATCCAAATCAAATCCAAATTAATTCAAATTGAAGTATACAATCATCTTCAATTAACCAATTGAATATGAATCAACCCATGACTCCAATTTGGCCAATTTATAAATTGGTCAACGACCCATTTGACTTACATGAACCCAAATGAGCCAAAATCAAATCCAAGCCAAAGTGACTCAAACCAATTGAACTAAAACATCTCAAATACTCTTTTGAACATGACTCACATCTTGGTTTGACCCAATTTGATCAATTGGTCAACTTAACCAAACCTAGCCCAATTTGATTTACATGGGTCAAATTGAGCCAAACCCACTTAAACCTAGCCCAAACTCAATGGAACTTGATCCAACCTATCTTAAACTCACCTAAGGTCAGCCCAAAATCAACCCAACCCAAATTGGGTCCAATCCAAGGCAATATCGAATGGCTAAACCTCCCCACATGGGATCATACCCAAATGAAAAGGTCAACTCCTCCTCCTTTCCACTTGGCATCCTCTTCACACCCAATTTGGCACCTGACCTACCCACCTAGGCTGACCCAAGTGGGCTAGGTTGGCCATGGACCAAGGGGAGGTGAGTTAACTCACCTCCCCACACCTACCCAAACCCAATGGATCCAAGAATGGAGGAGCATTGAGCCACCCACCAAGACCTTTAGCTAACCAAGTCGAGCCACCTCTGACATGACTCGGCCTCGGACGCTGAATTCAGATGAATTAGTGAGTGGGGGATATACATCCGTTCTCGATCACACTAGAGCCATTTTGAAATCCCAGCTCCCCTTGGCCTCGAAGCTTCCCCATTCTTTGGAAAACCTCAACCAAATAGGACGGCCTTCCACTGATCCAACTCCACCAATACTCAAACTCAAATTAATTTCACACACCTTCCTCACACCCGAGCAAGAGCGAATCACCTTTGAGCTCCTCACCACCAGGTATGACTTTGATCAACGCTCGCATTTGTTAGTTCATGATCCATAGAGCAAAGCGATAAGGAATCCTCGGGCTTCAAGAGGGGTTTCGTCTCTAGGCGAAGCTTCCTGTCGATGTTGTCGAGCTCCGGTGAGGTAACTCCATTAAAATAGATTTTGTGAAAATTTGTTTGGCCTTTTCGTAGAAAATTTGAATGTCATGCGTTTCAACAGTTGGATCCCCTCAAATCATTGTCGTGAAAGTGTAAGATCAATTTTGAATCAATTCAAGCTCGGGTGAGCTCGGATTGAGTGACAAAATGCGGACAGTGTCCATCTCTTATCGCTCGGGAGACGATGGATCATGCAACATCCGTTCCGCGTGATCGAATGAACGGTCGTGATTAATCTGTTAGATTTATCCATTTTTATCCCTTAAGGAACCACAGGTTTGATCTGCGCTATTCAACCTTAAATCAAATGGTGGAGATGAAAGCGCGTTCGCCGCCAATCACGTAGGCACTGAGTTGGATGTTGTTAAGTGAGCAATCCCGTGGTGCCACGTGGAAAGCACACCACGTCAGCGGTCCGCGTGGTGCCGATGGGATTTGGTTTAAATAAGGCTTAATTAAAGGATTTAATGCTTAAACTTTAAAAATTCATAACAAATTGTATAAATACTTGTTTTGAAGGTATTTCAGAGGAGAATCATTTAAAATTAAGTCAAATTAACTTTGAACAGTAATTAATGCTTAGTTATAAATTTAATTAGCTTAATTACCCCTTAATTACTTGAGTAATTAATCCCAAATTTTGTGTGTTAATTTAATGGGATGACCTGTGCCTCCCATAATTTTCTTGGGATTTATTGCTTGACTAATTATGATAATTGACTATTTAAGCCCTAATCACTCTCTTAATTAGTTTATTAATTAATTAACCTTCAAAATAGTAAAAATTATTTACTTAAGTACACTAATCATTGTTGAACAGTGAATGGGCAAGGGGAATGGGGTTAAAACCTCATTCTTAACATCTTTTCCTAAGTCCATTCCTCTTTAAAGGAAATTAATTAAAATGACATTAATTAATGATTAATTAGTTAATTAAAGTGGTTTAATTAATCAAATTAAAATCATAATCACATCTGATAATTAATAATGAAATTAAGGGTTCCTCTTTATGTGTTTAATAACATAAAGATCCTTAAGAAATTATGATTAACCATATGGTGTTTATTTTAGAATGTATGTGTATGTGTATATGGGGGGGGACACACGAGATCTAAGGATGTACTTATTAAGGTGATCGTATGACGTAGGAATAGTGCACTATCTTGAAAGATAGAAATCACTATACAATGGACTAATCACTTAATAAGGACTCTTAAGATATGATGGGTCTTGAATACTAGATTTTTCCTTCTTTATATGGATGAAAAATATATGGTTTATTTAAACTGGGTTCTAAAGTTTCTTATGGGGGCAAGCCCCTATAATTAATTACATCCTAAGGAAGGTGAGTTCTTTAGGAATACTCTTGATTAAAGTAAATAATTATTATCTCCAAAGATTTCAGTGATAAGACTATCAATAAATTAGCTATTTTGAAAAATCAAGTAGGATAGATCAAAAGAAGAGACTTATTATCGAAGCCAAAAAGGAGATGAGTAGGGGATGCTCATAATACTAGGAAACCTAGTGAGCATCCCAAATTATCTTATGGTTGGGCTTTATTTGTTTGAAGTTGAGGAGAATTATATGTTTAAATTAGAATTTTATTAAAAAAGTAGGATTTATAATCCCACAACACAAGGTTGTGAAAATGCCTAAGAGGTGAGGATTTATGCTTGTAGCCTGAAGGAAACAACTACCTCGGATCCTAAATCTAGGGAGCTTTAGTAAGAACCAAAGCGAGACCTAAATCTAAGCAAAGATGGGTATACGGTTTACCTTCACAAGAGAGGACAAATCACCATTTGGACTTATAAGCAGTGGCGAGCCTAATTCCTCTTACGCTTTAAAATCATGTAGGCAAGTCTTATGTTTTGCAAGATAGTTAAGTTGTTATTATTTAGAAAGAGACTAAGTCTTTAAACCCACTCCCTAAGAGATTAGAGCATAAGTGGTATGAGTAATGACCTAGTTTATTGTAAATCTTTTCAAATTTTATTTGTATTTGACACTTCATTTTGGCAAAGGCTTTGGGATTTTATATGCCTAAGTGTACGATGAAGTTGATTATGGGCCAAATCAGATAGAAGAAGGTGTTCTCCACCCCTAAGGGATGTCTTCATAGGTCAAGCATTCCTTTGATGTGCAATGGATGGAGACCCTTCATTTCAAGAGAGGAACAAGATGATATGCATGGTGTTAAGCATAATACAACATTCAGCTAAGAGATTGCTAAATATTTTATTATCTTGATTTAATGCCTAGGCTTTAAGTAAGGTTATGAGTTATTTTAGAAAGTTTAGTTATAAGTTGTGATTGGGGTGAAAAGTTTATTTTTTTCTAAGAGCCTAAACGGATCCAGGCCACACATTAAAGCATCAATACAAAAAGAAATTATAAGAGGCATACAATTTGTAGTGCGCAATAGAAACAAATCATCAAATAATTTTTAAAGTTAACGCAAAAGAATAAAAGGCCGTCGGTGGTTCCGTACAACGAAAGAAAATAGGTAGATGAGCTCTACCCTTATACAACTTGGATTACAAAAAAATAATTACAATTAAGAATGAATACATGCTATGGGGGTCTTCATCTTTTTCAAATCTTCATGTCTTCTTTCTTCCTCTTTGTTTTGGATGTGTTGGCTTCAAAGGTATCATGCGGCCTCCCATGACAAAAGCCTCAGCTCCATCCCATATCACTAATCTAATTGCTAATTGTAAAATTATATTGAAATGGAAAGATAAATCTAACTACACCTGCAAAATAAAGGTTAGCTAAACATACATTCCACTTAAGCAATTATATTTATAATTTGAGTTTAGCACTTCGCACATGGGTAACCAAGCCCACCTATCCTAACTTAGATTATGCTAGGGGCTTATGCAACCTGCAAAGAGAGCATTTATATTTATTTTGAGCTTTAATAACCAATCCCAGAGAATATGAGCTAATAATGACTAACATCTAGTCTACGAAACATACACCTAACATCTCTAAAATAATACATCACAAATAAAATATACATCAAACCATATAACATAAACATAAAGATAGTGATAATCTAATATGTATTAAAGTTTATGTGGTATTACTTGACTAGGCTTTAGAGTTATAGTTTCCTAAGTGTAGAAAGATTCAATTCAAAGGGTGGTTTCACTTTAAGTGGTTTAATTGATTTGTAAATTTTTACTTAATATTTTTTTTTCATTTGACCTACATAAAATAATTAAGTGTTATAAAGAGAGGAAAAGAGAGGATCACTCCCTTTCATCCCTACCTTAAGTCATTTCTAAAGCCAATTAATTAATCAATTCTCTTTAGTGAATGGTTTATCACATATTTTAATTAATCCTAAGTTTATGTTCACTTTAAATAAACTCATTCAATAAGAAAGATATCTTAAGATCAATTGGAATGAATTACTATCGCATAACACATGTTTGTTTATTTCTTTCCATCATATATAGCATGCATATGGTTAAGTCCTAAACATACCTATACATGCAATTTATGTTTTAGCATACTTGAATGATGAATGTAAACAAATGTATTTAAAATTGATGTTTCATTTGGTTGAATTATTTTATCATATTAATTTAAAGTTCTATCTAAATTCTTAAGCAAAAGCGTAAGCAAAGAGCTTTAAATTATATGATTAATCAATTCAACCACTTGAACAAAGTATGAATGCATGTTTCTTTTTAATAGAAAAGGGGATCCTCATTCATTAGCCAAATGTACACATAAATGTATAAGAGTTTTAAGTAAGTACACCACCATTGTTCTACACTAAGGGATTGAGGTAGTAACCTCCTTAGGGCTACTTAAAGTCGCGTGTCCTTGGGATGTCCAGACTAATATACCCGCTATGCTTAGATACATATGGATTTATAAGCAATTATAAGAATGAGAATCATGCAAAGTAGAATTGATTTGATTATATATATATATATATATATATATATATATATATATATATATATATATATATATATATATATATATATATATATATATATATATATATATATATATATATATATATATATATATATATATACCTATATATATATATATATATATATATATATATATATATATATAAAAAATAGTAGACTCGAGCTCAACCTCCATCTTGACCTAGGACTCCTCTTAGACTTTAAGAGCTCCTTGTCTTAAGACACATCTATTGATTGATTATCAACATAGTCAGAGACTTAGAAGAGTTAGCCATGGAATAGGTCATGCCTTAGGTGTTAAAATTTGCTTACCCTTAGCTTGAACCATTCCTCACTTTCCTTCATTCAAGTCAAACTCCAAATCAATATCATTTGATTTTATCCAAATCCAAATAAACTCCATATGATCAAAATCCATGATTGAAATTCATGATTGAAATCTATGATTGAAACCCATGATCAAAATCCATAAAATTCTAAGTCCAAATCTTTCTAAGTCCTTAATCTTCCTTAAGGACTTAACCAAAATATTGATCAAATCTTTGAGATTTTTCATAATTCATTTATATTCTCATTTATATTCACATATATAAATAAAATATAAATTCAAACCAATCAAACTAAACTCAAAATTTTAAATAAATTCATGAAGTTTTCTTAAGTCCTCAATTTTCTTTAAAGGACTTATCCAAAATCAAATTCAAACCAATTCCCACTCATGGGATTTTCTCAAAACTCATTTATAATCTCATTTATTTTCACACATATAAATAAAATATAAATACAAATAAATCAAATCAAATCCAAAAATTAAATTCCAAATTTAAAATTCTTCTTAAGTCCTTAATTTTTCATTAATGGACTTAGCCTAAATTATAATCAACCCAATTCAAACTCATGAGATTTTCTCATAACTCATTTATATTCTCATTTATATTCACATATATAAATGAAATATAAATATAAATCAATCAAACCAAATTCAAAAATTTAAGCTCTAAACTCCAAAAATTTTCCTAAGTCCTTTAAATCTCCTTTTAATGGACTTAGCCTAAATCATGATCAAATCACTTCAAACCCTTGAAATTTTATTATGATCCATTTATATTCTCATTTATATTCACATATATAAATGAAATATAAATTCAAATAATGAAAATCAATCCCAAAATCAAACTCAAATCTACTCAAAATCCAACATAAGCCTTTCAAGTAAAATCTTGAACTTAGCTCAATCAAATCAAGCCAAACTCTTGATTTTCCTTCATGATTCAATCAACCCCTGATGAACCCATATATAAATACAAACTTCAATCACCAAATCAAAATTCAGTTCAAAAATCAAACCCTAAATCCTTTCATATTCTTCTTTAGAATATGAAATTGTCAAATGGATCAAAACCCATTTGACTTCAAACCACTTGTAAATGGATTTATATTTCAATCATAAGTCCATATACAAGATCAATCAAGCTCAAATCAAGCTTTGACCAAGCCATTTTGACCCTGCTCACTTGATTTAAAGTGACCTAAAAATACCCAGCCAAATTCTAATCCTAACCAAATTGGATTGAATCAAACTCACCTATGCCTCTCATCACAATCATCATGGGATGATCAATCAATCAAATATGTCAAATCAAGTCAAACCTAAGTTGACCAAGTCAACACTTAGCCAAAATGAAACTAACATAGCAAATTTCACCATAGGCCAAATTGATTGAAACCATTGATCTAAGTTCATTCATGAACTATGTTTGAACTTTGTCAACCTTTAGCCTAACCTAGCCCAATTGGCCACTTGACCCAAGTTGACCCAACTTGACCTAAAAGTCAAAATGTGTCAAAACTTGATCTAAGCTAATTGATTGAAACCAATGGGTCAAGTTCATTCCAAACCACTTGTTGAACTTGACCAAAGCCTCTGGCCAACTAGCCAGCTTTGACCATAGACCCAACTTGACCTAAAGGGGTCATGAGCCAAATTTGAACTTAACCAAAATTGATTGGAAACAAAGATACAAATCTACTCCATATGACTAACCAAACCTAAACCTACGCATGACCTAGTCCAAATAGGTTAAATGGGTCAAATAGGTCAACTTGACCCATTTGACCTAAATGAAGTCATATGAGCCAAATTCAAAACTATTCCAAATTTGGGTTAGACCCAATTTGACAAATTGGTCAACTTGACCCAAGTTGACCCATTTTGACCTAAATGGGTCAACATGAGTCAAACATTATCAAATGAATTTCAAATATCATGAAACTTGGCCAAACCTAGTTTCTCCACATACCCAACACATCCAAATTGAAAAATTAGCAAAATGACCATTCTACCCCTAGGCCATTGATCAAATTATGGAATTGGTCCTCATATCCACTTAATATCCTAATACCTCAAGGGGACCTAATGAAGAGTGGTGCACCCAATGGATTTTTGGGTTATTAAATGGACCCAAGGCCAAACCCGACCCCATGGGTCAAATTGGCTCATTCCAAATCCTCCCTTCACCTAATTTGATGCACATAGGAGGTTGGCAATCCACTCAAGGCCTCAAATTGACCATGTGCAAAGAGCTAACATATCAAACAACCTCTCCAATTTGGTCAATTGGATCAAAACAAGATAGGTGTCGGCCGTCCGATTTCCATAGGGGGAGATGTACTCCCTCTAATTCAATTCAAAATCATCATTCCCTCATTGAAGCTTGGGGAGTGTTAGGAAAGATATCCTTTAGCTTTGGAGGATTTGTGATCTTCTTGGTTTCTCCATTGAAAAGCAAAGCTCATTCTCACTTACTCAATTGAAATTACACCATCAGCTGAGTTCCAATAAGGAGAGCCTCAAGATCAAAGTATAAGGGAGATCAAGTGGTGTTGGTCCATAGGAAGATCCATTCAACCCCAAGGCCTAAAATTTCAATGTCTCCACTGACTACCTCGAGGCTCGGCGTGATCACCTCGATGAGGTATGAATTTTTTTGACCACCAGCTTAGGGGGTGTTAGTCTTTTGTGAAAGGAATTTTCAAATCATGCAAAATCCACCGTTGGATAAGCTCCTTATTGGCTTTAGATGGTGTGGGTAAAGTCTTATTCCAATCTAAGCTCAATCGAGCTCGGATCTTCCCTAAGATAATGGATGACCTCTGTTAATCCTAAGGGAAGAACTGGGGAGATCCTGGCCGTTCATCCGTGCATTTTGGATGCAAGACCAAGATTATTCCCACATTTTAGAATTAATAATCCTTTTGTAACTGCGGGATGACATTCGATCTTTGATCGACGGCGGGATCAAAGTGCATCGCCGCCATCCGATGGGACGTTTAAGTAAGGGGTCCCGCAGCGGCTGACCAATACCAGGTAGTGGGGGATTAGTTAGGGAATTTAGTTAATGCTAATTAATCTATTGATCTTCAAAAATTCATATCTCCTTCAATAAAATTCAAAAAAAATATGAGGAAAAATCCTATGGAAAGATAATTCAACCTAGAATATTTTAAAAATAATTTCAATGGAT
Source organism: Cymbidium sinense (assembly GCA_021442155.1). Taxonomy (NCBI): domain Eukaryota; kingdom Viridiplantae; phylum Streptophyta; class Magnoliopsida; order Asparagales; family Orchidaceae; genus Cymbidium; species Cymbidium sinense. The sequence goes on along the minus strand of JAKCPB010001608.1, from coordinate 127,294 downwards.
TTTGAATTATTCTTTTATCTGATTTTGGGTTTTATTAGAAATCATATTTTACTTTTGATTAATCCTCTTAATCCCAAACTTGGGTATGTTTTGGGGATGACCTCACTCCCCTAATTTTCTTGGGATTTATTTAAGGCTTAATTAGGGAAATTACAAATATATTTCTTAATTACCCTCCTTATGTAATTAAGGATAATTAGGGTTAGATTAGTGTTTTAATCCATTATTAAGGTTGATTAAGGTTAGATCTAGTGAATAGGAGGCTTAGAGAATAATTTTGGGGCATTTGCCCTAAGTTATTCCTTAAACCCCATTTTTCTTTCCTTAATCCTCTCTTAATTAAGGGTAAATTCATTAATTATCCCCTTAATTAATTTCTAAAAATTTTAAAAACTTTCAAAACTTAATTAATCTACTTTGGGTAGATGCTTGGGTGTTTAAGAGCCTAAGTTCAATTAAGAAAATCAAAACCCAATTCATATGTGTGAAGGGGTGTTTTGAAATTACTTAAGTTAAATCCCTAGCTTAATTAATCATTAATCATGAGCCAAATTGCATTAGGCCCTTTTCTTATTAGGTGCATTGCAAGTTTAAATTCTTTGTGAGTTTTTATGTCATCTCATTAGCTCATAATTACTTGGTTAACTATGCTAAGGTGGTGTAGGTAAGGGTTAATTAACTTGCTTAATCCATACCTTAACCTAATTAATACATAAAAAATGAATCTAATCATTTAAAAATTAAAAAAAAAATATCAAACACATGTAGGAATGGGTTAAGAACAACAAACTCAACTCACCTTTTCAAAATAAAATCAAACTTAAAACTAAACAAAAATCATATTGAGTACAATTTGATTTATTTTAAACTTTCTTATTCCATAAGAATATCTTTAGAATTTAATTAAAGTGAATGTGTTTACATCTTTGATTACTTTGATTCTTTCCCCAATATGTTAAATTTGTATTTCATGTGGTTTCATGTATTCATATTTTTTAAATTCAAATTTAAAAATGAAATTATTTATTTTATGTCAAATTTATGTGTTGGTTAAAGTAGAAATATGAGTGCTATTATCACTACTAAATTCAAATTATTTTCAAAATATATAAATCAATTATCAAATATGAAAGTGTGCTAATTATATTTTAATTATAAGCTTGCATGTGAAAGAATATAAGGATGTGCTTAGCATAGATTTCTTTTCTCTCTTATGTTAGTATAGTTTTGAATATGAGTTGATAAGATGTATGGTTCATTTGAAAAGAACCTAACACTTACCTAATTCTATATCCTATTCATTCCCATGCTATCAGTTAAGAAGGGTTACCTATATTTGTACACATAAATAGCATAAACAAAATGAATCAATTAATATAACTTTTGCATTCTTTCTTTTCCATTCATTTTTTTATACACATGTTTGTATTTAAGGAAAGTGGTATATTAGTCTGGACAACCTCGAGGTTATGAGACTTTAAGTACCCAATAGATCTTGTACTTTTACTCAATTTATGTGATCTCACTTGCCTTTCTTACTTTCATGTGTGTATGTGAAAAATTGGATGATAAAGAAACCCTTTTCTACTTAAGAAAAGTCATGCATTAAACTTCCCAAATGGAAATGGATTACTTAGCTTGCATCATAAAGTGTGTTAAATATTCTCATTTGTATATATAAATATGCTTAATACTTATTCATATGCATGTTATACATGTTGGGAAAGAAATGAAGTAATGTGTGTTATGTAAATTCGGTTCATTTTATTTAATCTTAAAATACCTTTCTTTTTGAATAGGTTTGTTTAGAGTTCATCTAAACTTAGGATTAATTAAAAGAATTAATCAAAATATTCACTAAACAAAACTAAAACATGAATCTACTTTAGAAATTACTTAGGTTAGGGAAGGAAGTTATTCTCTTTCCTCTCTTCATAACTTAGTAATTAATTGTAGGATTCACTTGAACTTAATGAAAACATGAAATAAAATCAACCCAAAATAATTAAACAACTTAAATAAAATAAATTGAACATGTTTCATACTTAGAAAATTTGAACCTAAAGCCATAGCTAAGCATATCAGACAAACCTTCAAAGCACACATATTAGGCTAAGTCATCACTTCTAGCTTTAGGTTTGGGCGGTGCATGGTTTGATGTTTGTTTGTTTTGTGATATATGTTTTAGATGTTAGGATATGGTAGAATGAATGGTAGGACACTCTTAGTCCATTATTCTTTCTAGTTATGCTTAAAGCGTTATCATAAATAATAATATAAATACTTTTGCTTAGATGCTTTATACCCTTAAGCATAATCCAATAGGCCAGGTGGACTTAGTCACCAATGTGTGGGGTGATAAGTCCAATATGCATGCTTGGAATTTGTGTGGTTTATTTTAGCTAATCTCTATCTTGTAGGTGTTAGTTAGATTTCCATCCTTTTCCTTTTCATGTAAATTTGTACAATTAGGATTTTGGAATAATTGTTGGTTAGAATGAGCATTGGTCATAAGATCTTATCTTATACACCATGTGAAGCCTTAGAGCATATACCTTCCAACCCTCCAAAAGAAGGAACCAAAGAAGAAAGAAGAAATGAAGCTTGAAAACCCCCATAATAATGAATTCCTTACTTATTTTAATTCATTTATAATCTGGATTGTATAAGGGTAGAGCTCGGCTACCCACATTTATCTTTTTAGGTTTGTGTGGTAGTTCCTGACCATAATGATATTTTATTCTTTTTGCGATTAGCTTTATAAATTGATTGGTGATTTGTTTAGCTTTCATATTAAGTGGCATCTTTTCCTAGTTTCTTCCTTACTTTATGTATGGCCTGGATGTGGATTAGGCTCTTTAGGGAAAAATAAATTTTTTACCAAACTTAAAAACTCAAAATTAAAAATAAAGAACTCATAACCTCATCTAAAACTTAGGTTTAAAATCAAGATAAAAGAATTAGCAACCCCTTAGCTGGATGAGTATTTCTTTTATAATATCATGCACAACATCTTATTTTTCTCTTGATTGGAGGCTTCGCTTAGAAGTTTGGCTTGACCTTTGAGAGCCCATGGTGGAAACACTCCTCCTTCTTTTCATTTTGGCCAATAACTTTATTTCTCATGCATTAGGCATATGAATCCTATTAACCTGAGTCAAAATAATTATCCAAAAAAAAATGAAAATAAAAATGAAATTTGAATTGCATTAGATTTAGGTCATTCTAAGCATATCCTTATATGATTTAGTCTCTTTAGAGAGTGAGTTTAAGGACTTAGTCTCTTTCTAAATAAATATGACTATCCTTGCATAAGCATAAAGACTTGCCTACATGTAAAATCGTAAGAGGAGTTAATTGGTAGCCACCCCCAGACAGTTGTAAGTCCAAGCAGTCGGGTGGTTTATCCTCTCTTATGGAGGCAAACTAATTACCCATTTTTTTGCTTTAGATTTAGGTTGTACTTTCTGCCCTCGCCAAAGCTCCCTAGATTTAAGTTCAGAGGTTGCTTCTCCCTATTTGTGGGCCATAAGTATAATTCCTCACCTCTTAGACATTTTCTTAATATTATGTTAAGGAATCATAAGTCCTAAATTTTTAATGAAAAGTGTAACTCAAACAAACTAAATCAATTTAAAAATGTAAAGCTTAATTATAGGATAGTTTGAGATGCTCGCTAGATTTCCTAGCATCATGGGCATCTCTTACTTGTTTTCTACTTTGGCTTCAATAATAACTCCCTCTCTTTGATCAATCCCATTTGATCTTCAAAAATAAACCAATTGATTGATAGTCCTTTTTTGAAATCTTTGAAGACAATGATCATTTACCTTAATCGAGTTTTTCTAAGGAATCTCCATTCCTTAGGATGCAATTAACTATGGGGCTTGCCTTGCCCAGAGAATTTAATAACTCGATTTAAAATAAATCCTATGTTACTTTTGTAGTAGGGAAGAATCTCCAGTACATATGCAAACCCATCCTTAGTTATTGAGGTGATTAGGTCCATTAAAGAGTAGTGACTTATCTCTCAAGATACATACACTATTTCGATGGCGTACGATCTGCAAAAAGTACATCATGATCTGTGGCATCCTAAAAGATGAATTTCTATATTCTTGCCTTTAGATTTGAAAGGAGACTCCTATAGAAATTTTTCACCACAGTACGACGCCATTATTTTGTTTGAAGGGAGTGAGGTAGGAACCTTCTTAGGGCTATTTAATGCCGTCTTGGGATGTCCAGACTAATATACCTATTTTATATATATATATATATATATATATATATATATATGAATGTGCAAGCAACTATAGAAGTGAAAACTATATAAAAGTTGGATTCAATTGAATTGATTTATTTGTGTACATAAATTATTAAATCTATTTCTAAATTCTAATGTAAAAAATGCATAAGAATGAAATCAAGCAAGTACGTCATATTCTACACCAAGGGAGTGAGGTAGGAACCTCCTTAGGGCTACTTAAAGCCATGCATCCCTGATGTCCAAACTAATATACCGCGGCTCTTACTTATGCAAATCAACATATGAATATAAGAAAGAAACTTCAATTCATACACTAAGTTTATATTCACATGTACTTCCTATATATGTATAACTAAAGTCACAACACACATTCTTATTTATTAAGAAGCTTTTGAAAATATGTTTGAGATTTAGTAATGATAATAGCTACACATATTTTTAATTAAGTCAACACATACAAATTTGACATAAAGAAAATTATTTTTTATTTATTAATTTTAAAAGAGATGAATGCATGAATCAAATGACATACAATACTTTAATATGATTGGAAAGGAAATAAAGAAACACAAGCATAAAATCTCATTCAATCCAACTAATTTTTAAGGATAATCACATTAAACAAGCTTGTTTAAAATAAACCAAAGTTTGTTAAAGCCACTTTTAATTTCATGTTTGATTTGATTTATGAAATGTGAAAGAGGTTTGCTGGTCCTAATCCCATTCTCATGTGTGTGAATTAATTTGATTTAATAAAAAGTAATTAAGTTGATTTTATGGATTGATTAAGTTAAACATGGATTAAATCAATTAATTAACTCTTACCTATGCCAACCTTAAGGTAATTAATTAAATAATTATGAGCTAATATAATATGCAACCACATAGAAAAATAAATAGCAATGCTTCTATGAAATGAAGGAGCCTAATATAATTAACTCATATTATTGATTAATTAAGCTTAAGGAGCTCACTTAATTACTCTTATTATTTTCTCACACATGTGAGCTAATCATAATTTCATTAGCTTTCTCTTTAGGTTATTGAACACTCAAAGAGCTACCCAAGAGTTAATTGGAGAAGTAGATTCAATCAAATTAATTAAGTTCATTAATTATCTAATTAAATTTTAATTATCCTTAATCAACAATATTGAATAAACTTAGGTAAAGAGACAAAGAAGGGGGCCTAAGTCTCAATCCCTAAATCTTTTCAATTAGTTAATTAAAGTTTAGGTATGATTTGGATTTTTGATTAATTTTGTTAATTAATTAATTAAGGGGTTTTAATTAATAAATTATTTAAGAGGGAATAGAGAAGACTTAAAGAAAATATTGGGAGAGGGTGTCCCAATCCGTTTCCCTAAACTTCATCACCATTAACAGAGGTTAATAAACCTAATTGATTGATTAATTTACTATTTATTTACTTAATTATCATTAATTAATATAGGATATTAATTAAGGCTTAATCTATTAGTTTTCTTAAATAATTATCCAATAAATCCCAAGAAAAATATAGGAGGCAGAGGTCAACCCCCTAAACATCTCTGAAAAATTTGAAATTAATTGGATAATTAATTAGAAAGTAATTAGGCTAATTAAAATTTTAATTAAACTTTAATTAAGTAGAAATTATTATTTAAAATTAATTAATAATAATTTTAATGAATTCCCTTTAAAATACCTTTAAAATGAGCCATCATTTGTATTTTTTAGATTTTCACAATTAGTTATGAATTTTGAAAGTTTTAGCATTAAAAATAGATTAATTAACCTAATTAACCCTCCTAATCTCATCGGCGCCATGTGGTGGCTGACGCGGCATGTTTTCCATATGGCGTGACAGGATTAGTTATTTCAGTTGTCATGTTGAAGGTTGACGCGGATGGCGGCAAACGCTTTTACATGGGCCGATCTAGATACGATTAAATATTTGAAGGAGAAAAGAGAGGTTCTACGGATCAGATGACCATTCATTCGATCATGGAATGGATGGTCTCTCTTGGCACGTGATACCATCCATCGATCGATTACCCAAGCTCAGATGGAGATGAAATGGATCCCACACCTTCATGGAAGCATAACAAATACATCTAACGGTGGAAATCACCTGAAATAGAAGTTTCCTTCATAAAGGACCAACCTATTTTAACCTAATGATCGATTTTAATGGCATACCTAATCGGAGCTTGTGACCAGCGGTTCCAACGATTGAGGAAGCTTCGTTTGGTAGAAATGAAACCCTGGTGAGCTGCATGAGCTTTGATTTGGTGTAGTTTGCTCGGAAGACCAACCCACGACACGTAAGCAATTGGTCTTGATCGAATTCCACACTCCCTTCATTGGGAAGCTTAAGAAATGATTCATTTTGGCTCGTCTAGGTCCAAGGATGGTGTGTGCAAAATTAATTGTACTTTAGTTGCGAAATGAGGAAATGAGAATCACTGGTTTGCTCTCCTATTTCAATTTTACGTAAAATCGAGAATGGAGATTCTGGGGAGCTTGGGAAATTCAAGGGGAGGCTCTGGGATCTCATTTCTTGGCTGCTATGGTTGAATCAAGTGTGAGTGTGTGAGTTTGAGTGAGAATGAGGGGTATACCCCCTCCTTCCTTAGCTTGGACAATGGTGATGGTTTCGGCTTGGTGGATCAATGGATGAGATGTGGAGCTTGATTTGGGCAGAGAATCATTCCACTTGGCCTCTCATGAGTGGAGGAAAGAGTGGTGCCATGGTGGTCCTTGGTGTTTGAAATGTTAATGGGAATTGAGGTGATTTCACCTCGATGAGTCATGACCACCACCTTTGGGTTAGTCATGGTCCTTGGTGCCTAATGAATGTGCCAAGGAGAAAATGACCAAATATGCATGTGTCTTATCTTATGGGATGCCCTAGACCTAAAGAGAAAAGTGGTCATTTGGCTATGAGTTTGGTTTGGGCAGATTTGAAATGGGTCAAAAGTGGGTTAGCCCAAATTTCAAGTGGTTTGGAGTTTATTTGATTTGATTTGGCTTGATTTGATATATTTAGGTCAAATTGACCAATTGGTCAAATTGGGTTAAACCAAGGGTAGGGTCAAGTTCACATGAATATTTGGAGTATATTGGTGTCATTGGTTTGGTTCAATTTGCTTTAGATTTGAGAATGTCACATTTGAGTTCATATAGGTAAAATAGGTTAGGTTGACCAATTTGACCAATTTGACCAAATTGGGCTGGGTTAGGTGTTGAGTCAAGTTTAATTGGCTAATTGAAAATGATTGTTGGCTTTGGTTTAGTTTAATTTAGAATTAATTTAGATTTTGGCTACTTTGAACCTTTAGGTTAATTTGGGCTAGGTTATGTTAGGTTGACCAATTGGTGAAACTGGGCTTAATAATGGCTTTGGTCAAGTTCAATAATCCATTTAGAATGAACTTAAATCATTAGTTTCAATCAATTTGGGTTGGAATGTAATTTGACCTATTTTGGCTTTTTAGGCCAATTTGGGTCAAATGGACAATTGGACTTGGTTTGGCTCATTCGAGGGTTTGGTCATATTCAATCATTGATTATGAATTGGTTTGAATCAAAGGTTTTAGTCAATTTGGCATATGGTGTGTTTTGGCTAGTTTAGGTTTCATTTGGGCTAAAGGTTGACATGATCAACGAGCTAGGTTGACTTGGTTTGACCCAATTGAGGACAATTGATTAACCTAGGATGATTGTTGATCATGATATGAGGTTGTGATGGGCTCAGTTTAATCCAATTTGGGTTGGATTAGAACTTGGGTCAAAAAAGTATTTTTGGTCACTTTGGGTCAAGTGGACCTAAATAGGTTAATTGGCTTGATCATGACTTGATTCAAGTTTAGTTGTATTGACAAATGGGTTTGAGATGGATATATAAATTCAAATGCAAATGGTTTGGAGCCATATGGATCTTGGTTCATATGATAATTTTAAGTCAAAAGGGCTAACTTGGGTTTGATTTGGGTTAGCTTGGATTTGGTTTGATAATTATAGTTTATCTTTATATTTGGAACAATAATTGAAGGAATGATTGAATCATGAAAAAATTCATGCGTTTTGAATTGATTTGGATAGGATTTAACCAAGTTCAAGGAATTGGCTTAAAGGGTATAAATTAGATTTTGGTTTGATTTTGGATTTAGTTTTGGCTATTTGAATTTATATTTCATTTATATTTGGGAATATAAATGAAGATATAAAAGATTCTTGAGAAAATGACTTGATTTTGGAGTGATTTGAATTTAGTTAAGGCTAAGTCCATAAGACAAAATCAAAGGGCTTAGGAAGGGTTTTGGCATTTGGATTTGATCATGGGATTGAATCATTTGACTTGGAATTTGATTTATGATTTGAAGTTTGAATTGACATTTGAGTTTGAGGTTTGGTTTGAGAAGGAAAGCATGGGTTGGATTTAGGTCATAGGGTAGGCAAGTTTTCCTAAGTCTCTAAGGCATAACCTATTCTTATGGCTAAACCTTCTAAGTCTCTAGGTTAGGTTAAGTGTTCACTTAATCACTAGAAGTGTATTAAGACTAAGGAGCTCTTAGTGTCTATGAGAGTCTTAGATATATGATGAGGAAGTTGAGAACTCACTCCAAAAGAACAAAGGAATAGGTGTGGTGTAATTGATAAGGCACAGCATATTACGAGATTGTCAACAACATCCAAAGGATTGCAAGCATTAACAGAAATGATCTACCCTTAAACTCGATATGTAGAAAGAATCAAGATCTTAGTGCAATGCAACTCAACTTATGTTAAGGGCATAAGAGAGGGAGAAAGGATCTATCAAGAGAACAAGTATGTGAACCTTCCACTGGGGAAGCGGGTTCATATTATCCATAAAGAGGATAAGGATTTGAGTTGGTTTGACATGATTTGGGGGAGAAAAGATCCGCTGGAGATGAGTGCATGAACCTTCCACTAGGGAAGCAGATTCAGGTTATAGGGATTTGATTTAGTTTGATTTTATGATGACTCCGGAGAGGATATGGTTTTTCGGAGGGTGATTTGATTTATGGGCATGGGAATGAGAATTTGATTTGTTGGCTTATGATTTGAGGCTCCGGAGAGAGGATATGATGCATCTTAATCATCTGAGGGATAAGATGGATTTAAATTGGACTCCCCTGGAGGGAGGATGGTGAATTCGATGAAATGGACCCTATCGGTGTGTGATGGATCTACTAAGAAGGAGCTAATATCAGGCTAGACCTATCTTAAATTTACAAATCCAAAGAGATAGTCTACCAATCACGAGGTAGAGCTAACCAACATAAGGGGTACCTTTTGCTATACAATGGTCAAGTTAGGAAGAAAGCTTGTAGACTTACAACTTCCTAAATAAGGAACCACTGGGGTGATCGGTTGATAGCACAACAAATCGAACCGGACCTAAGGTGACTATTTGAGTGAATACCACTGTGGACTCATATCAACTCAAGAATAGTCATAATTAATTAAATTTTAGATGGACCCTGTCGGTGTGCAATGGATCTACTAAGAAGGAGCTAATATCAGCCTAGACTTGTCTTAGATTTATAAATCCAAAGGGATAATCTACTGGTTGCGAGGTAGAGCTAACCAATCTAAGGGATGCCTTTCGGTGTGCAATGGCCAAGTCAAGAAAAAAGCTTGTAGACTTATAGCTTCCTAAATAAGGAACCAATAGGGTGATCGGTTGATAGCACAATAAATTGAACCCTACCTAAGGCTGCCCGTTGATGTGCAATGGTCATGCTGGAAAGAATGCGTGATAGACTTATATCTTTCAAAGTAAGAAAATGGGTGAGCGGTGACACATTTGACTGAAGTGAACAAACCGAAGAGTCAGAGTCTTGGGACTTATCTCAACTCAAAGTAGCGGGCAATTCCTATAGTAGTTTTTCTTTGACACTTCCCTAAAGATAGGATGCACTTGGGAAAAGGAACTGGGGGGTGTTGCTCTAATCGAAGCGAAGATATATATATATATATATATATATATATATATATATATATATATATTGGTTATATGTGTGTGTGTGTGAGAGACCACACTGAGAAAGAGCTTATATCAGCCTAGTCCTATCTTAGACTTACTGGACCAAGGGAGAATCTGTATATCCGTAAGATAAATTCTCCAACCACAGGGGTGGCTACTAGGAAAGGGAGACCATCCAATCCAAAAGTAACCCAGGTAGTGTTTAAATGGGGTTGCTAAGGACATGATCCAAATAGAGGGGAGTGCTTGAGGGGAGGTATCATGCACGAAGAAAGTAATGCTTATAGATATTGGTGGCCAACTTCAGGAAAGCATAGCGGTCTCACATCTATTAAGTGGTGTATCCACAGTGGTGTCGCATAACCCCATAAGGTGCATGGTGGCAACAATATCTAGAAGGCATGTAGACTTACATCAGGCGGGCGATTTGTGTCTCGAAAGCATGTTATCCGACTAGGGTGTGACTATACTTAAGAAGAAAGTATACAACTTAAAGTAGGGATTAACCATTGTGACTCATTGTGTGAGACCAACTGAAGGTGACTACCAAGTGGGAGTCACAAAGAAGACGAGGTAGTAGTCAAGGAAAGGATGGGGGGACTTACCCTAACCTACTCGACCAAGTCAGTTCATGATGGCTAGTTTAAGAAGAAAGTGCGACTTACATCCTCTTAGCAAAACATGAGGTAGCTTATGACCCATAGTAGGTACCACCAAAGCACTCATCGGGTGTCTTTGACAAGTCAAGAAGGAAAGCATAGACTTACATCCTTGAATAATGGACCAGGGTGACACTAGCAAGGTGGCATGTCGACCACCTAAACTAATGAGTGAGTGCCATGGGGCTTTATCACATCAAAATTGCCCAAGACAAAAGATATATGTTTGTATTTGTGTTAGAAGAAGAATAGGATGCCACTTGGGTTTCTTATCTCTACATTGAAGAATGGATGAAATGGTGCCAAAGGGCAATGTGACTCCACAAAGGATCTTTGCTTGGATTCTCTTAACTTAGTTTAGTTAAAATAGGATGCCTCTTGGGTTCTCTTACACCTATCCTAATTTGGAGAATCTGTATGTTTGTGTTTGTTGATGAAGGATAGGATGCCTTGGGTTCTCATCTATCTAAACGCATGGCGATTCATAAGTAAAGATGTTCCTAACAAGGAAGAGATATAATTTGAAATGAAAGAAATTTTATTGATAATTGATTTGAAATAAAATTTATGGATAGTATTTATTTAGGTAGAGCCCGTTGATTGGAAGCATAGGACGCTCTCCCTTATAATTTATAAGCTGATAAGATCCTCCTTGGTAGGCCTTGTTTCTGGCAAAAGGGCCTTCCCAAGTGGGTTCAAACTTGCCTCCCATCTTTCGATGGGCAATAATTGGTCTCCTTAGAACTAAAATAAGATCTACTTTAAAAGCTTTAGGATGTACCAACTTGTTATGAGTTTGAATCATTTTGGCTTTATACATCTCGAGATTCTGGCATGCCCAGAGGCATCTCCCCTTTAAACCTTTGAGCTCTTCTAACTGCAACTTGGCGTTCTGCTCCATGGTAACCTTGCTACTCATAATTATCCTTAATGATGGGAGTTGGACTTCTAATGGTAGAATTGCTTCAGACCCATACACTAAGAGAAAGGGATAGATTGGGTTGGAGTTATGTAAGTGGTGCGGTAAGTCCACAAGGCTTCAACTAATTGCTCATGCCAATATTGTTGTCGAGTGTCTTCTTTAATATTTGGATGAGAGTTTTGTTGAAGGCTTCGCTAAGCCATTTTCCTTGGGTAGATGGTAGAATATCTATCTATGTTGTGTCTCCAGGCAAAGTTGTTTATTTTAGTGCTCTTGAATGTAGTACATTATGGATATAATTCATTGAGGCACCCGAACATATACGATATGGTTCTTGAAAATTGGAGCACATGTTGAGTGACCTCTTTGAGTGGGATTGCCTCACTTGGAAAAGTGTGGTAGTAGAATGATGAACCGACCCTTGGAAGAAGGAGGATCGATCGACCCACTATGTTGGTACCAAAATGGCCAATGTAGGATGTAGAATGTTGGGTGGTTGGTGTAAGACCACACCGTGCACCTGACATTGCTGGCATCTCCTAGCTATGTCCACGATCTGATCATCGAAGGCTAGTAGTATCCTAGTCTCTTGATCTTGGCTTTCATCTTTGGGCGGGTGCTCCATAAGCACGAGTGTATCGATCCGCGATCCCATGAGCTTGTGTTTTCTAAACAATGCAACCACATGATGAAGGACCATTCTATAAGGTGCCATCCACGAGAGTGTAAAAGCTCTCACTTCACGATGTCTTTGACTTCTCTTAGGTAGTTTCTATATTTAGATAATCCATGAATGGTTGCCTCCAATCGACTCCTCATTTAGCATGTAACCTCCCCTTCAAGAGAGAGTCTCTCGATGGGTTCAGCATCAATAAGAGGTAAGAATTGCTTATTTTGAACCCTTATTGATATGGACTCATCTTCTGGACCTGCCAACTCTTTAGCAAGCTTGGCTAATGCATCCACTACAGTATTTTATCCTTGAGGAATCTTATAAATGGTAACCTCAAATATTTGAACTAACAACTCCATGTTATACTTATGGTAATGATAGAGCTTAGGCTTCAGAACCTTGTAAGACCCAATAATTTGGTTGATGTTTAACTGAGAATTCTCAAGGATGTTGATATTTTGGATGCATAGTGTAATGGCTAACTCCAGATCGGCAATCAGAGCCTCATATTCAGCTTCATTGTTGGTGCATGGATTGGACAGATGATATGAGAATCTCATCACATTGCGGTTCGGAGTTAGAAGAATTATTCCCACCTGTTTTCCCTGGAAGAGTATATCGTGATTCTTCTCCTTTTTAAAAGAAAGCCACACCATCAAAGTACATCTCCCGGTGATGCTAGTGTCCCTAAGTTCATGATTTGTTCATCAAGGTCATCACTAAGTGAGAATCGAGAAAGTGGGTGTCTTTGCTAAGAAATCCCGCTTGTCCTTTCACCAGGGAGTGCAAGTGATGTCAAAAGATGATAAATCATGGAGCAACATGCCAACCCGTCCGGGCGTTGGCGTATGTCATGAGATATTGCAATGGATTGATCACGGAGATCAAGTTCACCTTATGAAAGCATGTAATGTCATAGATTTTGGGATGCAAAGATTAAAGCTAGGTATAGGTGGGGGTAATTTGCCTCAGCAAGATGATTGAGATAGAGTTCTTTTCATCATTGGTTTGAGCCAACAAAGCACCAAGGGAGTCATCTAAAATAGCAGTATATAGAATGAGCGGCTTGCCCTGGATAAAGGTTGCTAGAACCGGCGGCATCATCAGGTAGTGCTTGATGTCTTCGAAGGCATGTTGACACTTGTCATCCCACTTAAACTTGGCATCTTTTTTGATAAGTGCTGAGAATGGCTAGCATCTTCCAGACAGGTTGGAAATGAAGCGTCTTAAATATGCCAACTGCCCTTGGAACAATCTGAGTTGAGTTAGACTTTTAGGGGGTGTCATTTCTAATATCACCTTGATCTTCTCTGGATCGATTTCTATTCCACGACAAACCAAGAAATTTCCCTTGAATGCACACTTGAGATTCATTTTAAGATTTAATTATCTCCATTCTAAAACTACTTTCAAGTCAAAGAGATGGTCTTCCTTTTCTTTACTCTTGACTACAAGATCATTCATGTAACATTCAACTTGATGATGAATGAGTTCGTTGAAGATCTGAGTCATGGTCCACTGGTAGGTAGCACTGGCATTTTTAAGGCTGAAAGGCATGACCCTATAACAAAAGATTTTGATCGGGGTTTGAAAAATAGCATTTTCCCCATCTTCTAGGTCATCTTAATTTGGTTGTAGCCAAATGACCCATCCATGAAAGAGAAGATTGCATGAGATGAGGCAATGTCCACCATCATTTCGGATTGTAGTGAAATTCATCTTTGGACATGCCTTATTTAGATCCTAAAATTGACGCATGCAAATTTGGCCATTTTTTTCTTAAAATGACAGCCAACCGTAGGGTTTTTTTTCACGATAAAACTAGCATCGATCGGTTTCTTGACTTCAAAATGGATTTGTTCAATATGTCGCATGCATCTAGGAGCTTGCTTGATAGGGTTAGCATTAGGTTTTTATTAGTTTGTGGAAGCTATGCTAAGAGATGTCGGGCATCTCTTTAACTCCATATGAAGTAGTCCCTTCGACAATAGCCTAACTAAGTCATTGGTTTCTTCTTCATTTTAACAAAAGAAATGTATGTTGGACGTGGATTGTCTTTACTTCTAAGTTGATTTCTTTGAGCTTATCGATGGTTAATCTGATATGTTCTTCAAACTTTGGCGGTGCATCTATGACTTTATGATCATTTGGGTCATCTAAAGTTTCTAAACACACCTCCTCATATGAGATAGCATGATTTGAAAAGCGCCTATCATACTCAAAATGATTGGTGATGACTAGACAATGATTATCATCATCTAAATATATGCAAATCTAATCACGATTGAGGATTGCTTTGGTTGTCCCATATCCTTTGAAAGTAGTCTGACCTGCGTTTAGATCAAGTATGTGAGATTAATCCCTTCTTTGTTAAGTTAAGCACACAAGGCGAGTACCAATCAAAAGGTATATGTATTAAATCTTTATATAAATCATCCTCAAGTTCTAATCAACTTTCTGACTTGAGGATGATGCTCCCAAAAAGAATCTCTGAACTCTCCCATCTGTGGATGACTTAGGGGCTTCCTTAACTACCAAACCCTTAACTCTTTAAGTGGAGATTAGAGTTAGAGCTAAGGTTCCCAACTGACTCCTGACTATTTTATATGCAAACTTAGATACATTTATGATTTGCTTTGGAGCCATCTTCATCATGCTCAATGTCACTTCAAAATCTCACTGAGAAGAGCTGGGTGTCTTCCACATAACTCATCCTCAGATTCGTCTACATGGATAGCGTGTGTACTCCTAGTGGTTGGGGCATACCTCTTATTGGGTGGCCAATAGGGAGGCTTTCCACCTCTATGGTTGCCTCTGAACTACTCTTTACCTTTGCTTGGTGGAGGTCGGGTCATCCTACCCATATGTTCAAATGGAGTAATGAACTATGAGTGGAATCTAATGTCAGGCTCTATATCTTCCCCTAAGTCCATGTCTCGCTCTCTTTTATTTTCATTTTCTATTTTTTATCTTTTCATTTTCTAATTATTTTTCCTTTTCTTTTCTTTATTTTTTCCCTTTTTTGGGATCTTGAGTAGATTCACTAGAATGGACTTGTTGATTTTGGGGAAGAAAATAGGCTGCATCCTCATATATCTTGACCTCATGAAGGGCTTGAGATCTCCTTTGACTCACTGCAATTTCACCTCTCATGAACTTCATGATGTAGAGGATGAAATTGTTGTTCTCATGTATCCCATCCCCAAAGCATTGAAAGATATATCGAGTCTATGATATGAAACTTGGCTTGATCTTCCGGTCATCTCTCTAATGGCAACCCCTCTTGCCATTGAATCCTCTTATCATCATCCTCTCCTTTGAGTTTAGAGATGTCAATCCACAAGTAGGCAAGGGTTCTAAACTCATAATGTTTGATCACCAAAACCAAACTCTTGTACTTAATGTATGTGTAAAGAGGCGGTTGTGCTTGATCATTCCTAGAAGCAAGTCTTCATCACTGAATATAAATCCCAAGATGTTCTTTAAGCTGTGTGCCTCCTCTTCAATAGCGGTCAGCTGAGCTAAGCATATCTCTAGGTCAAGAAGAGCCTTGACTAGGGATTCTCTCATCTCTTTGGATAAGACAAGGGCATCGTATATGCTTAACTTAGCTAAAAACTTTCTAAGATGTGCTAGAACGTTGTAATCAACTTTGACTTGATCCTTCATGGGCATATCCATGGGTGGAACATCCTATGGAGGGGATATTTGCTCACTGGAACCAATGACTTATTTACCCTTATCGAGAGGTGCTAGGGTAGAACTTTGCCACTTGCGGTTGACGACTTCTTGGAATGATGAACTTATGGAAAGTTTTACCTTCTCATCTATCTACACTTCTCCTATGGGATCGTTAGTTGACTCCAAGTCAATCTCAAGAGGTGAACGATTGATTTAGAAAAGGAAAGTCGATCATCGAGAGAATGAATGAAGCTATTATTATTATTTTCTGACTTGGAGAGAAATAAAATCTAAAGTATCAGTGGACAAGATGTAAGTTAAAGCTTTCTTCATTGATTTCTTTTTAGGTGGAGGTACATGATAGAAATCTAATAAAGTAAGTGGGGTAAGGATTTAATGCCCTTGTCCTGATGCTCTAGAAGAGGAGCTAGTGGAGGAAGAAGTAGTAGCTGCAACTGTGGATGGAGTGATGGACTCGGATGGTGGTTGAGCTATCCTGGGCAAATAAGGTGGACTACTGTTGTTGTTGCTGCTAAGTTGTCACCTTCTTGAAGTTGTCTTTGGCAACTTGCAAACCTTCCTTGATGTTGGAGGTTTGAGCTGCCTCAGGCACTTGTAAAAAGAGTTTCTTAATTTTAGAAACTACTTTCTTATAGGTTTGGGATAAGGCAATATCCCAACTTTCTTTTGTCTTAAGAGGATCACAGGTTTCCCTTTCCTTTGATTCCTTCAATTGTTCTTGCTTGATTTTATATTTTGATCTTGAGTTAGAACCTACATTTCAACAATATGGGTTACGTTGAATGGGGTTCAAATTGCATGGAGAGATTTGTAGGATTGAAGGAGAAGCTTTTTCCTTGATGTTGGCTTGAATTGTTGATTTTGATTTGTCCTTTTTGAATTAAAACCCTCATTTAACAAATTTAGGTATGCTAAATGGGGTTCTATTGGAGAGATTTACGATGTGATGAGAGACTTTACCATATGATTTTGATTTAGAACTCATACTCAACCAATTCAAGTAGGTTGAGCAGGGTTCAAATATTTGGAGAGACCTTTGAAGATATTTGTATTGTGTGTCTTGTTTGAAAATTTTGATTTGGAAAAATCTTTACATAGCAAATTTAGGTATGCTAGAAAGGTTTTGATTGTATGTTTGAAAATTTTGTGAAAACATATTTTCTTGTGATGGTTGTTTGTTATGTGTGTGTGATATATGTTGATTTGAAATGAGGCTTCTTACTTAAAAAATTTGGTTTGTTAAGTAGAGGCCAAATGTGTTTGAAATGTGTTTTGGAAATGAGGCTCTCACTTAACAAATTTGGTATGTTAAGTGGGAGCCAAGTGTGATATGATTTGCTTTTTGAAAATGAGACTCTCGCTTAACAAATTTGGTATGTTAAGTGGAAGCCAAATGTGATTTGATTTATTTTTGTTTGTTTTGAAAATGAGATTTTACTTAACAAATTTGGTATGTTAAGTAGGAAACCAAATGTGTTTATGATTTGAAAAATGAGACTCTTGCTCAACTGATTTGGTATGTTAAGTAGGAGTCAAGTGTGATTATGATTTGTGTTTTGAAAATGAGGCTCTCACCTACCAAATTTGGTATGTTAAGTGGGAGTCAAATGTGTTATGATTTTTGAAAAAGGGGAAATCTATTTAACAAATTTGTATATGTTAAATTGAGTTCAATTTGTTTTTGTAAATTTGGAATATGAGACTCTCATTTGACAAAATTAGGTATGTTCAATGGAGTCCATAATATGTCATGATTTCATGTGTGTGATTTCTTGCTTTTGAAAAGATGGAAACTCCAACTTTAGCATATGTGAAATATGTTAAATGGAGTTTCAATTTTATGCCATGATTTTATTTGAAAATAGAGTATGCATTCAACAAATTTGAGTATGTTGAATGAAGGTGGTTACTTTCAAAAGTGTGCTTTTGAAAAGGGTCCAACTCACTCTATGAAATATGTTAAGTGGAGTTTCAATTTTATCATGATTTTATTTGAAAATAGGATATTCATTCAACAAATTTAGGTATGTTGAATAGATATAACTATTTTCAAAAAGATGCTTTTGAAAAATAATTTTGATTTTGAAAAAAACCTCCATGTAATAATCATGGGGATTGTTAGATGTGGTTTGGTTATATGAGTTTTGAATTTTGTGCAAAATCTTTTGTTATGTGAATTTTGAAGAAGTGCTTTTAGAAAGTGGCATTTTGCAGAAGAGTTTAGTTTTCTTAAATATAAGACAAACTTTGCCTCACCAAGCTAGTGGTAAAGAGGTTTTAAGTTTTTGTCATCTCCTTTCATTAGTTAATTTTATTTTTCACTTATTGGAAACCCAATAGAGGTTCTATGACCTACAAGGAGTGAGGTCCTAAAACCTTGAGGATGTTAACTAGCTTTGCTTAAGAATGAAATAAGCTAAGTTTCAATGGAAGGAAACATAGTCTCGGACTTATATGAAATACAAATCCACTATTGATACTTGAGATAATAATTATCTACTAGAGATGGAGAGAGGAACCACGCGAGTCACCAAAAAAATTTATGATGTTTATTTTTTGAATGTATGTGTATGTGTACATGGGGGACGGTGATTTAGATGATCGGGTATGACATTAAGGAATAGTGCATTATGTTGAAAGATATAAATCACTATCATACTATGGACCTAATCACCTAATAAGGACTCCTAAGCATGATGGGTCTTCAAATGTGTCAGAGATTTTTCCCCTACTTTACATGGATAAATAAAATAGGGTTTATTTAAACCAGGTTCTAAAATTCCCTATGGTGAAAAGCCCCCATAGTTAATTACATCCTAAGGAAGGTGAGTTCCTTAGGAATATTCTCGATTAAAATAGAAAATTATTGTCTCCAAAGATTTCAAAGATAGGACTATCAATAAATTAGTTATGTTTAGAAAATCAAGTAGGATAGATCAAAAGAAGAGACTTATTACCGAAACCAAAAAGGAGATGAGTAGGGGATGCTCATGATACTAGGAAGCCTAGTGAGCATCCTAAACTATCTTATGGTTGGGCTTTATTTGTTTGAAGTTGAGGATAATTATATGTTTGAATTAGAATTTTATTAGAAAATTAGGACATATAATCCCACAACACAAGATTGTGAAAATACCCGAGAGGTGAGGATTTATACTTGTAGCCTGAAGGAAATAGCTACCTTAGATCCTAAATCTAGGGAGCTTTAATAAGAACCAAAACACAACCTAAATCTAAGCGAAGATGAGTATATGATTTACCTCCACAAGAGAGGACAAACCACCCGATTATTGGACTTATAACCACTGGTAGCCCTAACTCCTACTTTAAAACCATGTAGGCAAGTCTTATGTTTTGCAAGATAGTTAGGTTGTTATTATTTAAAAAGAGACTAAGTCCTTAAACCCATTCTCTAAGAGACTAGAGCATGAGTGGTATGAGTAATGTCTTAGTTTAATACAAATCTTTTTAAATTTCATTTGTATTTGACACTTCATTTTGACAAAGGCTTTGTGATTTTATATGCTTAAATGTATGATGAAGTTGATTATGGGCCAAATCAGATAGAAGAAGATGTTCTCCACCCCTAAGGGATGTCCTCATAGGTCAAGGATTCCCTTGATGTGCAATGGATGGAGACCCTTCATTTTCAAGAGAGGAAAAGATGATATGCACGGTGTTAAGCATACAACATTCAGCTAAAGGATTGCTAAATATTTTATTATCTTAATTTAATGCCTAGGCTTTAAGTAAGGTTATGAGTTATTTTAGAAAGCTTAGTTATGAGTTGTGATTGGGGTAAAATGTTTATTTTTCTCTAAGAGCCTAAAAGGATCTAGGCCATACATTAAAGCATCAATACAGAAAGAAACTATAAGAGGTATGCAATTTCTAGTGCGTAATATAAATAAATCATCAAACAATTTATAAAGTTAGCGCAAAAGGATAAAATGCCGGTTGGTCGGGTACCGTCGTACAACCCAAAAAGAAAATATGTAGTCAAGCTCTACCCTTATACAACCTGGATTACAAAAGAATAATTATAATTAAGAATGAATACATGTTATAGGGGTCTTCAACTTTTTCAAATCTTCATGTCTTCTTTATTCCTCTTTGCTTTAGATGTTTTTTGCTTCAAAGGCATCACGGCCTCACAAAGCCTTCATGCACATCTTATCCCTTTAATTAATCTAATTTAAAATTATAAATTATTTAAAGTTGATAGATAAATCTAACTATACTTGCAAAATAAAGGTTTTCCACTCAAGCAATTATATTTATAATTTGGGCTTAGCACCTCGCACATGGGTAACCAAGCCCGCCTGTCCTAACTTGGATTATGCTTAAGGGCTTAAGCAACCTGCAAAGAGAACATTTATATTGATTTTTGAGCGGCCCCTTAAGCACAATCTCCTACAAGAGAACATGATT
The DNA here is from genome assembly GCA_021442155.1 of Cymbidium sinense. NCBI lineage: Eukaryota > Viridiplantae > Streptophyta > Magnoliopsida > Asparagales > Orchidaceae > Cymbidium > Cymbidium sinense. The sequence goes on along the minus strand of JAKCPB010001608.1, from coordinate 106,646 downwards.
AGGCTAATAATGACCTAACATCTAGTCTATGAAACATACACCCTAACATTCTGTCTAAAATAATACATCACAAAATAAAATATACATTAAATCATGCACCATCCTAACATAAAGCTAGAAGTGGTGACTTAATCTAATGTGTGTGTATTAAAGCTTGTGTGGTATGTCCTAACTAGTCTTTAGAGTTATAGTTTCCTAAGTGTAGAAATATTCAATTCAAAGGGTGGTTTCACTTTAAGTGGTTTAATTTATTTGTAAAATTTTACTTAATATTTTTTTGTTTCATTTGACCTACAAAAAATTACTAAGTGTTATAAAGAGAGAAAAGAGAGGATCACTTCCTTTCATCCCTATCTTAAGTCATTTCTAAAGCCTATTAATTAATCAATTCTCTTTAGTGAATGGCTTATCACATATTTTAATTAATCCTAAGTTTAGGTTCACTTTAAATAAACTCATTCAATAAAAAAGGCATCTTAAGATTAATTGAAATGAATTACTATCACATAACATATGTTTGATTATTTCTTTCCATCATATATAGCATGCGTATGGTTAAGTCCTAAACATAGCTATACATGCAATTTATGTTTTAGCATACTTGAATGATGAATGTAAGTAAATGTATTTGGAATTGATGTTTCATTTGGTTGAATTATTTTATCATATTAATTTAATGCTCTATCTGAATTCTTATGCAAAAGCGTAAGCAAAGAGCTTTAAGTTACATGATTAATCAATTCAACCACTTGAACAAAGTATGAATGCATGTTTCTTTTTAATAGAAAAGGGGATCCTCATTCATTAGCCAAATGTACACACAAATGTATAAGAGTTTTAAGCAAGTACGTCGCCCTTGGTCTACACCAAGGGAGTGAGGTAGGAACCTCCTTAGGGTTACTTAAAGCCATGCGTCCCTGTGATGTCCAGAGTAATATACCCGCTATCCTCAGATACACATGGATGTATAAGCAACTATAAGAATGAGAATCATGAAAAAGTAGAATTGATTTGATTAAATTATGGTTTTAATCTACTAGTTGTATCACACATAGATATGTATAATTGAATTGATTTGAGCTAATGATTGATTTTAATGGCATACCTCACTGGAGGTTATGGCCAGTAGTTCCAATGATTGAGGAAGCTTCGTTTGGTAGAAATGAAGCCCTGTTAAGCTGCACGAGCTTTAATTTAGTGTAGTTTGCTTGAAAGACCAACCCACGACATGTAAGTAATTGATATTGATCGAATTCCACACTCCGATCATCGAGAAGCTTGGGAAATGATTCATTTCGGCTCGTCTAGGTCCAAGGATGTTGTGTGCAAAATTAATTGCACTTTGATTGCGAAATGAGGAAATTTGAATCACTAGTTTGCTCCCCTATTTTGATTTTACGTAAAACCAAGAATGAGGATTTTGGGGAGCTTGGGAAATACAGTGGCTCTAGGATCTCTTCTTCTCTAGGGTTGCATCGAGTGTGAGTGTGTGAGTTTGAGTTTGAGTGAGAATGAGGGGAGTATACCCACTCCTTCCTCGGCTTGGGCAGTGGTGATGATTTGACTTGGTGGATCAATGGCTAAGATGGGGAGCTCAATTTGGTCAAAGAATCACTCCAATTGGCCTCTCATGAGTGGAGGAAGGTGTGAGAGTGGCTACCATGGGAGCAGTGGGTGTCCTTGGTGGTTTGAATTATTTCAATAGGAATGGGGAGGTGATTTCACCTCCCCATGGTCCCCTTGGGTTAGGTCACCATGGTCCTGGTATAGGTGGACCTATGAATGGGTGCCAAGTGGCCAAGGAGAGAAAATGACCAAATATATATGTGTCTTATCTCATGGGATGCCCTAGACCTAAGGGCAAAGTGGTCATTTAGCTATGGGTTTAGTTTGGGCAGATTTGAAATGGGTCAAAAGTGGGTTAGCCCAAATTTCAAGTGGTTTAGAGTTTATTTGATTTGATTTGGCTTGATTTGACCTATTTAGGTTAAATTGGGTTAGGTTGGGTCAAGTTTACCAATTGGCCAAATTGGGTCAAACTAAGGGTTGGGTCAAGTTCACATGACTATTTGGAGTATATTGGTGTCATTGGTTTGGTTCAATTTACTTTGGATTTGATTATGACTCATTTGGGTTCATAAAGGTCAAATGGGTCAAGCTGACCAATTTGACTAAATTAGGTTGGGTTAGGTATTGAGTCAAGTTCAATTAGCTAATTGAAAATGATTGTAAGCTTTGGTTTGGTTTAATTTGGAATTAATTTAGAATTTGGATAATTTGACCCTTTAGATCAATTTGGGCTAGGTTAGGTTAGGTTGACCAATTAGTCAAATTGGGCTCAATAATGGCTTTGGTCAAGTTCAATAATCAATTTGGAATAAACTTGAATCATTAGTTGCAATCAATTTGGGTTAGATGGTAATTTGTCCTATTTAGGCTTTTTAAGCCAATTTGGGTCAACTTGGGTCAAATGGACAATTGGACTTGGTTTGGCTCAATTGAGGGTTTGATCATGTTTAATCATTGATTATGAATTAGTTTTAATCAAAAGTTTTTGTCAATTTGGCATATGGTGTGTTTTGGCTTTAGGTTTCATTTGGGCTAAAGGTTGACTTGGTCAACAGACTAGGTTGACTTGGTTTGACCCAATTCAAGACAATTGATTAACCAAGGATGATTGTTGATTATGATATGAGGTTTGGATGGGCTAAGTTCAATCCAATTTGGGTTGGTTTAGAACTTGGCTCAAAAAGATCTTTGAGGTCACTTTGGGTCAAGTGGATCTAAATGGGTTAATTAGCTTCATCATGGCTTGATTCAAGTTTAGTTGTATTGACAAATGGGTTTGAGATGGAAATATTAATCCAAATGCAAATGATTTGGAGCCATATGAATCTTGGTTCATATGATAATTTCAAGTCAAAAGGGCTAACTTAGGTTTGATTTGGGTTAGCTTAGTTTTGGTTTGATAATTGTAGTTTATATTTATATTTAGAACAATGATTGAAGGAATGATTGAATCATGAAAAAATCCATGTGTTTTGAATTGATTTGGATAGGATTTGACCAAGTTCAAAGAATTGGCTTAAAGGTATAAATTGGATTTTGGTTTGATTTTAGATTTAGTTTTGGCTATTTGAATTTATATTTCATTTATATTTGAGAATATAAGTGAAGATATAAAAGATTCATGAGAAAATCACTTGAGTTTGGAGTGATTTGAATTTGGTTAAGGTTAAGTCCATAAGACAAAGTCAAGGGGCTTAGGAAGGGTTTTGGTATTTGGATTTGATCATGGGATTGAATCATTTGACTTGGAATTTGATTTATGATTTGAAGTTTGAATTGACATTTGAATTTGAGGTTTGGTTTGAGAAGGAAAGCATAGGTTGGATTTAGGTCATAGTGTAGAAAAGTTTTCTAAGCCTCTAAGGTATAATTTATTCTTATGGTTAAACCTTCTAAGTCTCTAGGCTTAGGTTAAGTGTTCACCTAATCACTAGAAGTGTATTAAGACTAAGGTGCTCTTAGTATCTATAAGAGTCCTAAATCAATGATGAGGAAGTTGAGAACTCACTCCAAAAGTGAGGTCAACACCCATAAGTGTGGGAACATCATAAAAGTACTTGGTTTGGTTCTTTGATTTAATTAACTCTTAATTGTGAGCCATTTGCATTAGGTCCTGGTAAGAGCTTTGCAGTTTTATTTCCTCACATGTTCATGTCATTGGTGGCTCATAATTAAGCGGTTAATCAAATTAAAGAAGCATAGGAAAGAGTAATTAATTGATTTAATTAATGATATAATTTAATTAATTCATAAAATTCACTAAGTTGTCTTTTCTTAAATCAAATCAAATTACCAATGTAGGAATAGGATTAAAACAACAAATGAGTAATTCTCCTCTTCTCTAAATCAAATCAAAGATTCAAAACTAAATTGATAAAAAGAGCTTTGGTTTACTTTAAATAATTTTATTTAGTATGATTGTTCTTAGGAATTAACTTGATTGAATGGATCATGTGTTATATTTGATTATTCCTTTCCAATCATGCTAAATATTGCATGTCATTTTTTTCATGCATTCATGTCTTTCAAAAGTAATTAAATCAAATGAAATTCTTTTATGTAAAGCTTGCATGTGTTGGATTAACTTATCATATATGGGACTATTATCATTATTAAATTCAAATATATTTTCTAAAAGTTTATAAATAGATAACAACATATGTTGTGATGATAGTCATAAATACATAGGAGGTGCATGTGTTTATAGCTTAAGCATATTTAATGAATCTCTCTTTCTTATAATTTATATATAGACTTGTATAAGTTTGAACAATAATGGGTATATAGTCTAGACATCCTGGGAATACGAGAATTTAGGTAACCCCAAGGAGGTCATTTGATTACCTCATTTCCTTGGTTTAACAATGACACATACTCATTTGGCTTCACTCTTATGTATTTTGATATTAGAATTTAGATATAGCTTTAATTCATATGCCTAAATGATTTAATTAAAGAAAATACAATCTTTGCATGGTTTCCATCTTTATAATTGTGTATACATTCAAATGTATTTGAGATAAAAAGTGTTTAGTTTAGATATCCGAGCAATACAAGGTTTTAACTAGCTCCGAGGAGGTCATTTTATTACCTCATTTCCCTGATTAATAAGGACATGTTCTTGCTCACATCTTTTATACATGTGTGTGTGTGCTTAATTAAAAGATGAAGATCCCCTTTTTTTTTTTACTAAAAAAGCATGCATTCATAATTGTTTAAATGATTGAATTATTTAATCATGTGATTTGGGGCTTTCTTTCCTATTTTAATGTATGCAAATTTACATGTGTTTGAATGCAAATGGGTATATAGTTTGGACATCCCAGGAATACGAGGCTTTAACTAGCCCCAAGGAGGTCATTTGGTTACCTCACTTCCCTGGTTAATAATGACATGTACCTATTTAATTTCATCTCTATGTATTTTTATATAAGAACTTGGATAAAGCTTTAAATTTACATACATCAAATAATTCAATCAAATGAAATATAATTTTCAAAAATACATATACATTCATCATTCAAGCATGCTCAAACATATTGCATGTATAGATATGTTAAGTATTAAATCATATGCATGTTACATGTGATGGAAAGGAATGACCTAGTATACTTCATGTGATAGCAATTCAATTAAATTAATCTTAAGAAGCCTTTCATATTGGATAAAATCATTTGAAGTTAACCTAAACTTAGGATTAATTAAAAATTATTTAATAAGCTATTCATTAAAGAGAATTAAATCAAATCAATATGCTTTAAAAAGTGGCTTAAGGTAGGGATGAAAGAGGGTAATTCTCTTCCTTCTCTTTACAACACTTAGTTGTTAAGTATAAATTACATGTAACAAAATAAAATATAGATTAAAACTCACAAATCAATTAAACAACTTTAAATAAAACCTACCATCATGTTATTTTTAACATTTCCAAATTTAGAGAAATATATCTCTAATGCTTAGTTAAGACATACCGCACAAGACTTTACACACACATTAGAATTAAGTCACTACTTCTAGCTCTATATTAGGACGATGTATGGTGTGATGTATATTTTGTTTTATTGTGTAATATTTTAGTCTGAATATTAGGGTGTATATTTCACATACTGGATGTTAGACCACACTTAGCTTAATCATGTTTTTTTGCAGATGATTGTTCTTAAGGGGATGCTTGAAAATAAATATAAACTAACATCTGTTTTATAGGTGTAGTTAGATTTATTTTTTATATATGAATGTAATTTTGTAATAGAAATTAGGATTAATGCTATGGAGGATTAGGATGAGCAGTGGCTAGAAGGCTTTGTCCTGCCTGTGATGCCTTTGAAGCAAGCACATCCAAATCAAAGAAGGAGCAAACCAAATCAAGAGAAAGAAGGAAGAGGATGGAAGAGTTAAGAATGAGGACCCACATTGCATGTATTCATTCAAATTGTAATTATTCTTTCATATTACGGGTTGTATAAGTGTAGAGCTCGGCTATCCATCTTTTCTATTTTGGGTTGTCTGACGAACGCTACTCTTATTCTCTTATGTTAGTTTATAAAATTGATTGATACTATGTTTAAATTGCTCTTTAGGATGACATATTTTTCATAGTTTCTTCATGATTGATGCTTTAATGTGTAGCATGGATATAGTAGGCTCTTAGGATATAAATAAATTTTCTACCCAACTAATCACTCATAATTAAATTTTAAATAAATCATAACCCCACCATTAAGCCTAAGCATTAAACAAGATAATTAAAAGATTTAGCAACCCCTTAACTGTATGGTTGTATATCTCACATCATGTATATCATCTTGAGTCACTTGTGCAAAATGAGGGCCTCCATTCTTACACAATAGGGACCTCTTGATCTATGAGAGTAACCCCTGATGATGAAGCTTCACCCTCTTTCTTTTGATTTGGCCAATAATCTACTTTATCATGCATGTGGGCATATAAAAATTCCAAAGCCTTTGTCTAAATGATGTGTCAAAAATGAAATAAAACTTGAAAAGATTTTGCATTTGTAGATTTAGTCATATGCTCATACCACTCATGCTCTACTCTCTTATGAAGTGGATTTAGGACTTTAGTCTCTTTCTAATTAAATGACTACCCTAGCTATCTTGTAATTCATAAGATCGTACTACATGGTTTTAAAATTGTAGGAGAAGTTAGCTAACGACCACTCTAGGGGGTTATAAGTCTAAAAGTCGGACGGTTTACTCTCTCGTGTGGAGGTAAACCCTTATATCCATATGCCGCTTAGATTTAGGTCATGTTTTACTAGTTCCTAGATTTAAGATCAGGTATTTCCTTGGCTACAAGCATAAATCTTCATCTATTTGGCATTTTCAGAACATTGTGTTGGTGGATTATAAGCCCTAGTAATCTAATAAAACTCAACTCAAATACATAAATTTCCTTACTTTTAAATATATAAAGTCCAATTATAAGATAGATTGGAATGCTCACTAGACTTTCTAGTATCACGAGCATTTCCTTCTTCCTCTCTATGGATTTCAGAAATAAATCTTCTCCTTAAACTTTCCCAATTGATTTTCTACATATAACCAATCCTTTGATAGTCTAACCTTGAAATCTTTGGAGATGATAATTGTCTACTTTGTAGAGTAAATTTCATTCCACATGATGTAATTAACTATGGGCTTGCCTTCTTGAATTTAATATAAACCTTGCTTTATTCATCCATGTAAAGTAGGAGAAAAATCTCTGGTATATTCAAAGACATGTCATACATTAGGAGTCCTTATTAAGTGATTAGGTCCATTGAAGGGTGATGCTTCTATGAGATAGTCATACCTCAATGTACTTTTTTAATAAACTCTATGATCTATGTGGTGTCCCCCCACATCCAAAAGTAAACACCATAGCCTTCTTCATTATGATGTGCAAGAAATGCTCTGAGAGATTCTTCTAATGCAACTGTATATAAGATGAGGGGCTTCCCTAGAATTAGTGTTGCAAGGATTGGTAGATTTAACAGATATCTTTTGAAACTATTGAATGCTTCTTGACATTCATTGTCCCACTTAAATGACACATTCTTCTTCATCAATTTAGCAAATGGTTGATACCTGCCCGACAGATTTGATATGAAACATCGGATGAATGTCAAATGTCCCTGCACAGAATGACACTAACGAAGATTCTTCGGTGGTAGCATATCCATTATCGCTTTAATTTTATTAAGGTCGATCTCAATTCCTCTGCGTCGCACCATGTAGCCAAGGAGCTTTTCAAACAAAACCCCAAATGCACATTTAAGAGGGTTTATCTTGAGATCATACTATCTAATTCTTTCGAAGACCATCATTAGGTCATCAAAATGATATTCTCGATCCATGCACTTAACGATGAGGTCATCCATATAGTTTTCTACTTTTTGATGAATCAAATTCTCAAAGATGCATGTCATAACCCTCTGATATGTAGCTCCAACATTCTTCAATCCGAATGACATGATTGTGTAGCAGTACATACCAATTGGCATCCTAAAAGATGTGTGCTTCTCATCTTCAGGAGTCATCTTGATTTGATTGTATCTCGATGATCCTTCCATGAATGAGAACATGTCGTAGTTGGAAGTATTGTCCACTAGTAGTTTTGATATTGGAAATAGAAAATTACCTTTTGGGCAAGCTTTATTTAGATCTCGGAAGTCGATGCAGATTTAGATTTGACCATTCTTCTTCCTAATTTGGATGATGTTGGCTATCCAATATGCATACTTCTCCTCCAAGATGAAGCCTGCTTCAATCAGCTTCTTAGTTTCTGCAATTAACCTCATTCACCTAAGAGCTTACTTAACATGCGTTGCATCTGGTTTAATGGAGAGTTTATGAACTGCCATCTCAGGGAATAAGCCTAGCATTCAGAGTATGTCCAAGCAAAGTAGTCCCTGAATTCACATAACATGGCTTTCATTGCTTCAACCATTTCATCAGGTATAAGGGCACTGACGAAAGTTGGGCAGGGATCATCTTCTGTTCCCAAGTTAATTTTCTTCAACTCATCCATGGTAGCTGTTTGTCCACCAGCTCTTTGAGTGCTTTGGCTCTTCTTCAAGATTGGATAAACCTCATAAAGGTCATCTTCACTTTCAATTTTAGTTTCAATTTCATTTTCTATTATTATGTAACAAGCCCTTTGATGATGCCTACGTCAGACGTATCCAAGACATTTAGATGTATAACCATCACACTTTTGCAGGGTTTGTGGGCTTTTCAAATTCTAGAGGGTGTTGAAAAGGTAAGCTCATCACTTATCAGTTCCAACATCAACCCCTAATTTGTGCATCATCTTATGGATCTTTGGGGGATAATATTTTGACATTCTTGTGGGAACCATATTATCAGATTCATCAATTTGCATGAGCCAATCAGAATCTTGGTGATAACACTCCTCAGACTTATAAAATGAAATTCCATGTTCATCACTTCTGGGTAAAGAATGCACATAAAAATTCTTTAACTCCTCAACCATGTGGACCTCACGGAGAGTGACTTCCTTGAAATGTTGAAAAGGAACTGGCACGACCACTAATGAATCATTTGATATCAATAAGTCTATCATCCTTCTTGAAGATATACACTGAACTTCACTTTCATAAGTAGATTCATAATCATAATCAGGGTCTGAGTACTCTAAATTTTTCTTTCCTTTCACCAGAGACAAGTTTACACCCTTAGGCCCAATAGGAGGATCATTCTCTTCTCCTTCTGTGTCACTGCCCAAATGAGGGACTAGCCTTTTCAACTTAGGTTGTGGACTAGCTGCTTTATGAAGAGTCGATGTCGCCTTTTTTCTTCCTTTTTCCTTCATCTCTTTTTTGGATTATTTTGCAGCCTTTAAAGTAGAAGCTTTGGATTGCTGAGGCTTAGGCTCCTTCAATAAATAGTATTTTGCATCTTCATAGATTTTAGCTTCATGGACAGCGAATGAATAAAGATTGCAAGGAATTCTATGTTTTTCCTCATCTCTTATGCATTTCATGCATTGGTGCAAAGTAGACGGGAATATTTTGTACTCATGAAGCCAAGGATGACCCAATAAGGCCCTAAATGAGGTATCAACATCAATGACATAGAATTTGGCTTATGTATAAAGTTCCCCGAATCTTAGTGGCTAGGAAAAAGATCCAAGAATCTTTTTCCCTTTTTCATTGAAGCCGTGGAGCATCAATTTGTCTAATCCTAGATGTTGAATATCGAGAGACAATCCTCTCAATGCTCGTAGGCTCATGAGATTAACAAATAAACCTGGATCAATTAGAATTTAATTGACTATGACACCATTGCTCTTTACAGAGACATATAACGGGCGATTGTGTTTTGATGTTCCGAGCCTAAGGTATTCCTTAGAGAAGGTAATCATTGGAAGGTCTTGAGATTGTAATACTTTTGTCATACACCATTCAACAAAGTATGCTTCATATTTCTCTGGTTCACTGAGAGCTAGAATAAAGGTTTCACGGAGATCTTGTGACATCAAGAGGGCTTCATACACACTCAGTTGTGCAAGGATCTTCCTCAAGTGCAACAGGATGTTGTAATCGATCCCTTTATTTACATTAGACTTCTTTGGATATTTAGGAATGATATTTTTATTAACTTGTATAATCTTGTCCTTGCCTTTATTTAGTGTTCCTTTACTCTACGATGATGTCAGCACCTTGCCACTTTTTAATTGTACTAGGGCTGCTCTATCTAGCTCGGATTCTTCTGAAGAAGTCTCCCTTTCAGAACCACTATTTATGCGAGAAGATTGTATAGAGACTTCAAAATCACTGCCTAATTTTATGCCCTTCACCAGTGGTGCATTGAAGGCTCTGGCTGATCTTCAACCAAAAAGCACAAGTCTTCTTCTGAGTTATCATCTTTTTGCCTCACAATCAAGCAAGATGTAAATGCCACATTATTGGTGGCTCCTCTTTTTGAATTATCTTGAAGAAGTGACCTTCGTCAGGGGGTATCTAAGGACACTGAGATAACCAAATAGACTTCTCCAAATAGTGATTCTTTGTCATCATCTCTTTCATCATCTATTTTAATGATTTGGAGTCCTAACAAGAAGTCAACAAGCTTACCAGGTTATCTTGCTGATTGTTGATATTCCTTTAAATTATTAATGATCTTTTGGGTGGTAGATTTATTCTTCATCTTCTTTTGTTTGGCAGACCTTTTGAGAGTTTTTGGTGAACTCTGAATAACCTATTTCTCAGATCGGGGTGCGCCAATCACCTCAGACTACTTCTGAAAAGCAGAACCTTTTGATGTGGACCTTATCTTCAGTTCTAGTACCAATTCAAGTGGTGATTTCCACCTGACACTAGGAATGCCTTCTAATTGCTTTAACATCTTCACAGTTTTCTTTGAAACCATAGTCTATCATTCTTTATTTTTATGGTGTTTATTTTTATTTGGTTGGAGTTTATTATTATGTTAGGGGACACCACACAGATCCGTAGATGTACTCATTACAGTGATCGAGTACTACATTGAGGAATGATGTACTATCTCGAGAGACAGAATTCACTATCCTATAATGAACATAATCACCTAATGAGGACTCTAAGGCATGATGGGTCTTGAATGTGAGATCTTTCCCTACTTACACACATAAAAAAAGCAGGGGTTTATTTAAACCGTTCATTAAGTTCCCTATGGAGGCAAGCCCCCATAGTTAATTACATCATAAGGAATGAAATTCCTTAAGAATACTCTCGATTAAGGTAAATGATCATTATCTCCAAAGATTTCAAAGATAGGACTATCAACAAATTGGTTATTTTTGAAAGATCAAGTGGGATTGATCAAAAGGAGGGAGTTATTATCAAAACCAAAGGGAGATGAGTAGGAGATGCTCATGATACTAGGAAACCTAGTGAGAATCCTAAACTATCCTATGGTTGGGCTTTATATTTTTTAAATTTGAAGAGGGTTATATGTTTGAGTTGAATTTTCATTAGAAATCTAGGGCTTACAATTCCACAATACAAGATCGTGGAAATGCCTAAGAGTTGAAGATTTATGCTTGTAGCCCGCAAAGGGAAACAACAAACTCATATCCTAAATCTAGAGAGCTTTGAAGAGGGCTAAAGCATGACCTAAATCTGAGGTGAAAAATGGGTATATGGTTTATCTCCACGAGAGAGAATAAATCATCCGACTGTTGGACTTACAACCACCTGGGGGTGGCCGCCAACTAACTCCTCCTACGATTTTAAATACATGTAGGCAAGTCTTATGCATTTCAAGTTGGCTAGGTTGTTATTTATTTAGAAATGAGACTAAGTCTTTAAACACACTCCCTAAGAGACTAGATTATGATTAGCATAAATAATGACTTAAATCTAATGCAAATTTTGTCAAGTTTTATTTTAATTTTTTGACATTTTTATTTGACACAAGCTATGGGATTTCATATGCCTAATACATGAGAAGATTGGTTATGGGCCAAAATCAGAAAGAAAGAGGTGTGTTTCCACCATGGCTCTCAAAACCATTTTCTCTAGCAAGGTGGAAGCGCTTCATTAGCAAGAGTGAAGCAATATGATTTATGCATGATATGAGACATACAACATCCAGCTAAGGGATTGCTAAATATTTTATTATCTTGATTTATGTCCTAAGCTTTAGGTGAGGTTATGAGTTATTTAATTTAATTTTGAGTTGATTAATTGGATAGAAAATTTTTTTTTTTTCCTAAGAGCCTAATCACATCTAGGCCATTCAACAATCATCAGACAATTAAGAAACTAAGATAATCATGCCATCCTAATTGCGCAATCATAAAGACAACATAAATCAATTTATAAAATTAGAGCAAAAGAATAAGAGGCTGATGTGGTCGGGTTCCACCGCACAACTCAAAAAGAAATATGGGTAGCCGAGCTCTACTCTTATATAACCCGGATTACAAATGAATAATTACAATAAAAATGAATTCATGTTATGGTCTTCATTCTTCATCCTTCATTTTTGATTCTTTTTGATTAACTTCTATTCTTTCTTCATTTCTTTCTTTCTTTTGGTTTGACTTGGGATGTAGTTTGCTCCAAGGCTTCATATGATATATAAGGCATGATATTATAACTAATATTCATCCTAATCCCCCTTAACATTCATTCCAAATCTTAATTACAAAATTTACATCAAAATGGGTAAGATAAATCTAGCTAAACCTACAAAATAAAGGTTAGCTAAACATACCACACAACCCAAGCAGTTATATGAATAATTTGGACTTAGCACCCCACACATGGGTAACCAAGTCCACCTGTCCTAGAAATGGTGACTTAGTCTAATGTGTGTGCCATTTAAAGCTTTTGTGGCATGTCTTAGCTAGGATTTAAGGTTGGAATTTTCTAAGTGTGAAAGATTCAACTTAGATGGTGGTTTCATTTCAAGTGATTTAGTTGATTTGTCAATTTTAGTTGGTGATTTGATTTGGTTTGAATGAACCTACACTTAGTTACTAAATATTGTGAATAGAAGAAAAGAGAAGAGAATTTATCTTTCATCCCTACCTTAAAACATTTCTAAGGTAGATTCATTAATGATTTTTTAGTGAATGTTTTATTATGTATTTTAATTAACCCTAAGTTTATATGTGCTCAAACTATCCCTATTTAATAAGAAAGGCATCTTAAGATTAGTTAAGTTGGATTACTACCACATAACACACACCCATTTATTTTTTTCCACCATGTATACCATGTAGATGAATAATCCTAGACACACCTATACATGCAATGCAAATTTTAGCACACCTTGATGATGAATGCTAAGAGATATGATTTAAAAATTTGGATATTCCATTGATGCATGTCTTTCTTATGTGGAAAGAGAGATTTTTCATCCATTAACAAAATACACATTCACATGTATAAAAGTTATAAGTGAGTACGATGCCATTATTTTCTACACTAGGGGCGTAAGATACAAGACCTATTTAGGGCTACTTAAAGCCTCGCAGCCCCGAGATGTCCAGACTAATATACCACTTTTCATAAATACATGCCAATGTACAAAAAGAACCAATTGGATAAAAAATCATGCAAAATATTATGTTTAATTTGGTTGTATAATTTACATTTCTAATGTAAAGATCCTTCTTAAGTCATAACATAGAAATGCATAGGAATAGATTTAAACAAGTTTTGTGTTCTTTTCAAATGAGCTATACACTTGCAAACCCTATGTAAATCCATGTTAAGAGAAGAAAAGAGAACTTCATAATGCACATCTTATGCTACAATCACATGTAAGTTTATAAATATTCATAAGTAGCATCACTTCATTCATAATCTTTGATTTATAGGTTTTGAAAATAATTTTGGGTTTAATAGTGATAATAGCAACTCATGTCCTTAACTTTAGCCAATACATGCAATTTGACATAAAAGGAAACATTTTATTTAATTATTTTTTCAAAAGAAATGAATGCTTGATTTCATATGGCAAACAATATTTAACATGCTTGAAAAAAAAATAAAGGGATGTAAGCACATGACTTCATTCAGCCTAATTACTTCCTAAGGACAATCATGTAAAATATGATTATTTAAAATGAATTAAAATTCTTTACAGAGTTTTTTATTTTTGAATTGGATTTGACTTAAGAAATATGAAAAGGGTTTGCTAGCCCTAACCCATTTCCCCAATGTGTGAATTAGTTTGGTTTAATTTAGAACAATTAAGTTGATTTTATTTTATTTAGGTTAAGGTATGAAAATTAATTACCCTTTACCTATACCACTTTAACATAATTATCAAATAATTATGAGCCAACATATGATATGCAACACATAGAAATTAAATCAGCAAATGAAGGGGAAATAGCAATTGGCTCACAATTATTGATTAATTAAGCTAAAGGGTTTAATTAAGTACTTTCATAACCATCCTACACATGTAGTTTGATTATGATTTTCTTTGGAATTCTCTTAGGTTATTGAACACTTAAGAATCTACCCAAGAATTAAATGATTAAGTTTTGGAATGATTTAGTTTTGAGTTTGATTAATTGAATTAATTAATGAAGTGATTAAGTCATTAATTAATTTGTAAATTAATTAAGTGTTTATCCAAATGAAATAAACTTAGGGGAAAAAATTAGAAAAGAAATTCTAATCTCATTCCCTAAGTCCATTCTCTGTTTCATGATGATTAACAAGTTTAATTAATGAATTTATCACTATTTAACATGTTAATTAATCATTTAATTAATTAAGAAAGTGATTAGGGATGAAATAAGAAATTCTCCTAATTAATCAACAATAAATTCCAAAAAAATCATAGGAGGCAGAGGTCATCCCACTAATAAATTTGAAAAAGTTTAGGGTTAATTGCTAGATTAATTAAAGAGTAATAAACTTAATTACATTTTTAATAAAACCTAAATTGAGTTAAAATCACTATTCAAAATTAATTAATTTTAATTTTCTATTATTCTTCTCTTAATTATCTTTAAAATGAGTGTTTATCTGTACTTTTTGAATTTTTCTATAATTAGTTATAAATTTTTAGAAGTTTTAACATTAAAATTATTAATTAAGCCTAATTAACCCCCATCCATCGGCCATGTGACGACACGGCCTACATGGCGGATGATAGGTTATTTGTTCACATCCATGACCGAAATCATCACGGCGATCTTCTCTGTCCATCTAAAGATCGATGGTTGGGATTAATCTGTTTTAGAATAAATCAGGGATCTATGGATCAATCTCAATCATTGATTCCTAGCACGTGGAATGAATGGCGTGTGATCCTTCTCCTTCACGAGTGATGAGAGACGAACACCATTCGTCTCTCTTCGTTCAATTCGAGCTCACCCGAGCTCGGATTGGGATCAAAATGATCCCACACCTTTGGAAGGAGGGGGATGCACATCCAATAGTCAAGATTTCTTGGGGTGAGAATTTCCTTTAAAAAGGACCAACCAAATTTTCCTATGGCTACGGTTTGAGTAATTACCTTGCCGGAGGCTATCACCGGCTCTTCCAATAGAGGAGGTAGCTTCGTTTAGTAGAGATGAAGCCTTGTTGAAGGAATCGTCTTGATTTGAAGTATTGACCCAAGTTCCCCTTCAATGGTGATCGGTTTGATTGAAGCAAAGGTTTCATGTGGCTTGGAGACTTGGGAAATGACTTCATTGAGCTCGACAAAGTCCATTGATGCTGTGTGCAAGTTTAATTTGATTTTGATGAAAAATTGAGTGAGTTGGATCTTCGATTCACGTCCCCTATTTTGGCTTTGAGCAAAACCAAAAATGGGAAATGGGGAGCTCGGAATGGCAAAAGGCTTTGAAGCTTCAACCCCTTAGCTCTGGAAATGAATGCTTGTGGTTTGAGTGGGAAAGGGGGAGTATATCTCCCTCCTCCTTGGATTGGATGAAGGGCTAAATTGCCATTTTGATCAATTGCATGGATTGAGGCATGAGTTTCAAAACACCCCATGTGGGTCATTTTGGGTAGTGGAGTGAAGGAGAGGATGTCCATGCAGGAGTGCATTTGGTGATCAAGTGTTCAAATTCCATTGGAGAGGTTTGGCTTGGCTTGCATGGCCGACCCAAGCTCATTGGGTCATGTTCACCCTCCTTGGTGCCCATGTGGACCACTAGAAGGATGCCAAGTGGCCTTGAAAGAAATGGCCAAATTAAGTGATTTTCAAGATACCCTTTGACCTAAGGGTAAAATGGTCATTTGGCCATGATTTTGATTTGGACAGATTTAAAATGATTCAAAAAAGGGTTGGGACAAATTTCAAGTGATTTAGAGTTCATTTGATTTGAATTGGTTCAATTTAACCCATTTAGGTCAAGTTAGTTTTGACCAATTTAAATTGGGTCAAACCAAGGTTAGGTCAAGTTCAAATGATCATTTGTTTTGGGTATGATTGGTTTAGTTCAATTTGGTTTATTTGGTTTTGGTTCATTTAGGTCAAATGGGTCAAGTTGACCAATTTGACCCATTTGACCCAATTGTGGGTCATTGGTTTAGGGTTGATCATTTGAAATGTAAAGCTTTGGTTTTAATCAATTGATTTGGTTTGATTTCAAGTTTATTTGACTTTTAGGTCAAGGTTCATGATCAATTGGGCTAGGTTGAGTTTAATTGGTCAATTGAAGCTTTGGTCAAGTTCAATAATCAATTTAGAATGAATTTGACCCATTGGTTGTAATCAATTTGGCTTATATTCAGATTTGACCCATTTTTGCATTTTAGGTCAATTTGGGTCAACTTAGGTCAAGTACCAGCTTGGTTTGGCTCAATTGATGACTTGGCCATAATCAATATGAATTGATTTAGATCAATGGTTTCAATCAATTTTTACATGGTGGATTTTGTTTTAGTTTCATTTGGCTAAGTGTTGACTTGGTCAAAGGCTAGTTTGACTTGGTTTGACCAATTTGAGTGATTGATCATCTAGATGATTGTTGAACAATATGAGGCTTGGATGGGCTTAGTTTAATCCAATTTGGATGAAATTTAGCTCAAAAGGTGCTTTAGGTCACTTTGGGTCAAGTGAGTCAAGTTGGTCAATTGACTGCCAAGGCTTGATTCATGTTTGGTTGAACTCACATATATATGATGAAAATATAATCCAATTGCAAGTAGTTTTAGGGTTTTGGTTCATTTGATAATTTCAAGTCAAAAGGATGAACATGGGTTTGACTTGTTAGTTTGATTTGGTTTGATGATTGTAGTTTATGTTTATATTTGAGCATGATTGAAGAAGTGATTGTTTGAAGAGAAAATCAAGGGTTTGGATTGATTTGAATGATTTGGCTCAAGAAATTGGCTTAAAGGATATAAGTTAGATTTAGATTGCATTTTGAATTTAGTTTTGATTATTTGAATTTATATTTCATTTATATTTGTGAATTTTAAGATGGATTTGGTTTATGATGAATCAGAAAATATGTAGTTTGGATTTTAGATTTTACAATCAAAGTAGTCATAACCATATGTAAGACTATCCAATGATGCTTTTTGGTGATATATTGGAAGAAAGCATAGATTATATCATTCAAATATTTTTGGGTGATTAGTTGAGAATGAAAAACTTTGATATTGAGTGAATTGATTAGATCAGCTCAAGATAGTCAAAATTAATTTCATTTTAATATTTGGTGGATGTTTTGAATGACTCTGGGATATTAGTTGACCTACCTAAGATTTAAATCTAAAGGGAGTAATTTTAGGGGGAACTATCCAAGGGGTGCCTTTCAATGGCTAATTTTAAGAAAGCACAAGGACTCACATCTTCCACTATGAAAGACCAAAATTGGGAAAACATGTCAACTTGACCTAGGTCGCTTTCATAATTTATGTCATGCAAAGAATATGTGAGAATTTATATCTTCCGAAATGACATCAAGACATGGAAAAATGATTGAATAACATGTGACTAGAGAGTGTCAATTTGGGGACTTATCTCAACTCAAGAGTAAATTTATAGGAGTCAAATCTAAAATATGTATGCTGGGAAAATGATTGAGTTTCAATCCACAAGTGAATAAATTTGTTTATTTTGTTTGATCGTGGACCCTGGTTTGTGAGGGATCATACAAAGAAGAGCTTATATCAATAGACTTATCGATGTGGTCCAAGGGAGAATTGCATGTCAATTCTCCAACCATTGGCTACTGAAAGAAAACCAAGAGTAAATGGTAGTGTCTAAATGGGGTCTTAAAGGAAATGATCCAAGTAGAGTACAACCATGGCTTTATCTAAAAAAAGAAGAAGATAATGTTGAGGTATTTGGTGGCCAACTCAAGGAGAAAGCATGGGGATTCAAGACAAGAGTGATCTATCCACTGTGAGATGAAGATAGCTAACATCAACCAACCTAAGGTGCCTATTAGTTTGATAATTTCCAGGAAGAAAGCATGGACTCACATCTTCCAAGCAAACTAATTCGGATTGTTATCTTGAAAAGTATTCAAGCACCATGAGGGAATGTTGACTTATATCAACTCAAATGAGAGGAAAGGAGCCGCTAGGGACTTATCCTAATCCTCAAATATACCAACCTAGTTAGTGCATCAACTAGTTCAAGAAGAAAGCGTAGTTACATCCTCTTAAACAAAGTTAAGGTAATCATTACAAAGGAGGCTTGTCAAACTAATAAGGCACTTGTCGTTGATGGAAGAAAGCAGGGACTCACATCCAAAAAAATGACCTGGGGTGACATCTAATAAGATAGCATGTTTATAGTAAATGAGTGAGTCACATGGACTTGCTTATGTCAAAATAGAAAAAAGATATGTATTTGTGTTTATGTTTGGTTAAAAGAGGACATGATGTTGGGTTCTCTTACATATCTAAACATGCTTAAGAGTTGATGAAATGGTATAATGGCGCTATGATCACCAAGAAAGGATGCATTCTCTTACAACTTAGCCAAGTTGAAATAGGATGCCTCTGCTCTTACACCTACTCTAGTAGCAGGGAATTGTTTAATTTGTGTTCGTTTTGTGAAAGAAGGATATGAAGCCTGGGTTCTTACATACCCTAAAATATGACATGATAGATGTAAACATAAACAATGCTCAATGAAGAGAATATTTTGATGAATTAAAAAATTTTTGAAGATAATTATTTTTAAACATGATTTTATGGATAATATTTCTTCAAATAGACCCATTGAATGGAAGCATTTTCCCTCACGATCAATAAGTTGATAAGATCCTCCTTGGTAAGCATTCTTACAGGCTTTCCTAAGTGGGTTCAAACTTACCTCCCATGTTTGGCTAATAATCTTAGAACTAAAATAAGCTCCACTTGAAAGTTCTGTGGATGGACCAACATTGTGAGCTTGAATATCTTGGCTTTATACAATGAGATTGACATGCCCATAGTTCTCCTTGTGGAGAAAATTTTATGTGAGTTGCCTTTCAAATCTATGGGGAGAAATGAAAGAGGAGACCTATAGAAATTCATCTTTTAGGATACAGATCATGAGATTATTTAGGTGATCAGTACATCAAGAAAATAGTACTATCTCGAAGATAGAAGTCACTACCCTTTAATGGACCTAATCACCTCAATAAGGACTCCTAAGGATGATGGTTCTACATATATACCAGAGATTCTTCCCTACTTTACATGGAAAAGTAAAGCAGGATTTATTTTAAATCGGGTTTGTTAAGTTCCCTACAGGGGCAAGCCCCCATAGTTAATTACATCCTAAGGAATGGGGATTCCTTGGGAAAACTCTCGATTAAAGTAAATGATCATTGTCTTTGAAGATTTTAATAGAAAAGGACTATCAATCGATTGATTTATTTTTGAAGATCAAATGGGATTGATCAAAAAAAGATTTATTATCGAACAAAATAAAAGATAAGTAGCATATGCCCATGATGCCAAGAAACCTAGTGAGCATCTCAAATTATCCTACAGTTGGGCTTTATATTTTTGAAATTGATTTAGTTTATTTGAGTTGAATTTTTCATTAGAAATTTAGGACTTATGATTCCTTAACACAAGATTAAGGAAATGCCTAGGAGGTGAGAAATTATGCTTATGGCCCACAAAGGAGAGAAGCAACCTCAAAAATTTGGCGAGGGCCAAAAGCACAACCTAAATCTAAGGCAAAAAATGGATAATTGATTTGCCTCCACAAGAGAGGACAAACCACCGACTTGGACTTACAACACCTGGCCGCCAACCAACCTCCTATGATTTTAAATACATGTAGGCAAGTCTTTATGCTTATGCAAGATAACTAGGCTATTATTTATTTAAAAAAAAGTACTAAGTCCTTAAACTCACTCCCTAAAGAGACTAGAACATGTAAAGGGCATGCTTCAAATGACCTAAATCTAATGCAATTCAAATTTATTTTATTTTATTTATTTTGGATAATTATTTTGAGTCAGCTAATGGGATTATATGACTAATGCATGAGAAATAAGATTATTGGTCAAAATCAGCGAGAAGGGAGGAGGTGAGTTTCCACCATGGCTCTTAAAGATCAAGCCATGTTTCTCTGGCAAAGGTGGAAGCCCTCCAATCAAGAGTGAAATAAGATGCATTTGTGCATGATATTACAAAGAAATGCTCATCCAGCTAAGGGGTTGCTAATTATTTTATCTTGATTTTAAACCTAAGCTTTAGGTGAGGTTATGAGTTGTTTAATTTTTTTATTTTGAGTTGTTAAATTGGGTAAAAGATTTATTTTTTCCTAAAGTGCCTAATCCACATGTAGTCTAAACATAAAGAAAGGATGAAACAAAGAAAAGCATGCCACTTAATACACAGGCTAAACAAACCATCAATCAATTTATAAAGCTAATCGTAAAAAAAGGCCATTGTGGTTGGTCACCACCGCACAAACCTAAAAATATCAAATGTGGGTAGTCGAGCTCTACCCTTATATAACCCGGATTACAAATGAATTAAATTACAATTAAGTAAGGAATTCATTGTTATGGGGTCTTCAAGCTTTATTTCTTCTTTCTTCATTTCTTCTTTCTTCTTTTGGTTCCTTCTTTTGGATGGTTGGAAGGTAGATGCTCCAAGGCTTCACATGGTGCATAGGATAGGATTTTATGACCAATACTCATCCTAATCCCTATAACAATCATTCCAAAATCCTAATTGCACAAATTTACATGAAAAGGAAAAGTGGAAATCTAACTAACACTTATAAAATAAAGGTTAGCTAAAACAAACCACACAAATCCCAAGCATGTATATTGGACTTATCACCCCACACATGGGTGACTAAGTCCACTTGGCCTATGGATTATGCTTAGGGGTATAAAGCACCTGCAAGCAAAAGTATTTATATTTTTATTTATGATAACACCCCTTAAGCACAATCCCTACATAAAAGAATAGTTAGACTAAGAGCGTCCTACCATTCGTTCTACAAGCATACACCTTAACATCCAATCTAAAACATATATCACAAAACAAAACAAACATTAAACCATGCACCGACCTAACTTAAGGCTAAAAGTGGTGACTTAGGCTAATGTGTGTGCTTTGAAGGCTTGTGTGGTATGCTTAGCTGTGACTTTAGATTCAAATTTTCTAAGTATGAAGAACATGTTCAACTTAGAGGGGGTTTTATTTAAGTTGTTTAATTATTTTGGGTTGATTTTATTTCATGTTTTGATTTGGTTAAGTGGATCCTACAATTACTGTTATGAAGAGAGGAAAGAGAAGAGAACTTCTCTTCCTTCCCTAACCTAAGTAATTTCTAAAGTAGATTCACATTTTAGTTATGTTTAGGTGAATGTTTTGATTAATATTTTAATTAATCTAAGTTTAGATAAACTCTAAACAAACCTATTCAAAAGAAAGGCATTTTAAGATTAAATAAAATGAATCAAAATTCACATAACACACATTACTTCATTTCTTTCCCAACATATATAACATGCATATGGATGGTCCCTAAGCATATCTATACATACAAATGAGAGTATTTAACACACTTATATGATACATGCTAAGTAATCCATTTAAGAAAATTTAGAAGTTGAATATGCATGATTTTTCTTAAGTAGAAAGGGTTTTCTTATCCAAATTTTCACATACACATGAAAGTAAGAAAGGCATAAGTGAGTACGTGTCATTGTTAACTGAGGTGTAAGGTACAAGACCTACTTAGGCTACTTAAAGCCTCACAACCTCGGGTTGTCCGACTAATATACCGCTTTCCTTAAATAAAAAACATATGTATAAAAGAAATGAATTAGAAAAGGAGAATGCAAAAGTTGTATTAGTGGATTCATTTTATTTATGCAATTTATGTGCAAGTATAGTAACCCTTATTAGTGGTAACATAGAGATGAATAGGACATGGAATTAAGTGAGTGTTAGGCTCTTTTCAAATGAACCATACACCATACCAAATTCCTATTCAAAACTATACCAACATAAGACAAAAAGGAAACCCATGCTAAGCATACCTTTATATTCTTTCACATGCAAGCTTATAATTAAAGTATAAGTAGCACACTTTTAGATTTGGTATTTGATTTATATGTTTTGAAAATAATTTGATTTAGTAGTGATAATAGCCATTCATATTTTTTACTTTAGCCAACACATGCAAATTTGACATAAAGTAAATAATTTTATTTTAAAATTATGAATGCATGAAATCACATGACATACAACTTTAACATGTTGGGGAAAGATTCAAAGCAATGAAAGCATGTAAGCAAGTTCACTTCACTTAAATCCTAAAGACATTCTTATAGAATAAGAAAGTTTAAATAAATCAAAGTGAATTCAAAGTGATTTTGTTTAGTTTGAAGTTTGATTTAACTTTAAAATGGTGAGATGAGTTTGCTGTTCCTAACCCATTCCCACATTTGTTTGATACATTTTGTTTAATTTTTAGATAATTAGATCCATGTTTATGTGTTGATTAGGTTAAGGTATGAATTAAGTAACTTAATTAACCCTTACCTACACCACCTTAGAAAAATTAACCAAATAATTATGAGCCAATGAGATGACATAAAACTCACAAGGAATTTAAATTTGTAATGCACCTAATAAGAAAGGGCCTAATGCAATTTGGCTCAATTAAAAGTTAATTAAGCTAAGGGTTTAGCTTAAGTAATTTCAAAACACCCTTTCACACATATGTGAATTGGGTTTTGATTTCCTTAATTGAACTTAGGCTATTAAACACCTAAGCATCTACCAAAGTAGATTAATTAAGTTTTGGAACTTTTAAATTTTTAGAAATTAATTAAGGGATAATTAATGAATTAACTTAATTAAGAGGAGATTAAGGAGAAAAAGGGGTTTAGGAATAGCTTAGAAATGCCCCAAAATTATTCCATAAACCTCTACTACTGGATCTGACCTTAATCAACCCTAATCATGGATTAAAATAATTATATATTATTAATTATCCCAAATTACAAGGAGTAATTAAGAAATTCATATGCAATTCTTCTAATCAAGCCTTTCAATAAATCCCAAGAAAATTAGGGAGGTAAGTCATCCCCAAATCATACCCAAGAAATTTGGGATTAATCAGAGGATTAATTAAAGGTAATTAATAAAATAAGTTTCCAATAAAACATAAAATAGAAAATCATAATCAAAACTCATTGAAATTAATTTTAAAATATTCTAGGTTTGAATTATCTTTCCATAGATTTATTTCACATTTTTTCTAATTTTTAGAGAGAGTTATGAATTTTAGAAGATCCTAGATTAATTAGAATTAATTAAAGCATTTTAACTAATTAACCCACGCATGGTGGCGGCGGTCAACGCTTTACACGCTCATCGCAGGGGATTACTTTGTTAAATCAAAATGATGGCGGCGATGCGCTTTGATCTCTACCATCCATCAAAGATCGACGGTAGATCTCCCGCAAAAAATAAAGAAAATCTAAACATGGGGAATTATCTCGGTCGTCCATCCAAAATGCACGGATGGATGGCTGAGATCTCTCAAGTTATTCCCCCCTTGATCAACAAAGACCATCCATGATCTATGGGAAGATCCGAGCTTGAGCATGATTCAAACCAAATTTCAACCCACACCATCTAAAGCTAAAGAGTGGCACATCCAATGGTTCAAAATGAAAAATTTCTTTCACAAAGCTCCACACCATTGAGTTTATGTGGTCAAAATTCATACCTCACCGAGGTGATCACCGTGATTCCTTGGAGAAGCTTCATGTTGAGACAAGCTTGTTGAAGAATGAGCTCTGAGGTTGAGTGATTGCTATGGACCAACTCCCTTGCTCCCCTTGCTTTGATCCAATTCAACTCTTCCTTGCTATGGGAACCCAAGGGAAGCTTGGGTGCACTGACTTAGCTCATGAAAAAAAGGAATTTGGTGGAAATTGAGTATGGAGAGTTAGCTCTGATTTTCCTCCCATTTTTCACTCAAAAATTGAAGGGAAATGGCTAGAGCTGGAAGCTGGGATCACTCTCTGATGGCTCCTTTTTCTGCTCAATGTGGAAGAAAATTGAATTGAATTAGGGGAGTATATCTCCCCTTGAAGGATCGGATCGCATCTTTGCCATTTTGATCCAATTGATCATAATGGGAGGTTGTTTGAATTGGGAGTGTGCACATGGTTGGTTTGAGGCCTTGAGTGGATTGCCAACCTCATATGTGCTTGAATTTGAGTGGGAGAGGGAGTTTGAATTTGGAGTTTTGACCCATGGGTTCAAGTTTGGTCTTGGGACCAATTGGGCTGACCCAAACCCATTGGGTGCACCACTCTCATTAGGTCCCTTGAGCTTTTAGGAAAGCCTCAAGTGATATGAAGAGGGTATGACCAAATTACCCATGGATTAAGCCAAAATTTGTTCTATGGCCTAGGGGTAGGATCATTTTGCTAATTTTTTTCACTTTGGATATGTTGGGTATGTGGAGAAACTAGGTTTGGCCAAGTTTCATGAGATTTGGAATTCATTTGATAGGGTTTGGCTCATGTTGACCCATTTAGGTCAAAATGGGTCAACTTGGGTCAAGTTGACCAATTGGTCAAATTGGTCAAACCAAGGGTTGGGTCAAGTTCATATGACCATTTGAAATGTTTTTGTGGCTTTGGTTTAATGAATTTGGTATAGTTTTGAATTTGGCGCATATGAGTTCATTTAGGTTAAATGGGTCAAGTTGACTATTTGACCCATTTGACCTATTTGAGGTAGGACAAGGGTAGATTTAGGTTAGGTTAGTCATATGGAGTGGATTTGTATCTTTGTTTCCAATCAATTTAGTTAAGTTCTTTGGCTCAACAACCCCCTTTAGTCATGTTGGGTCTAAGGTCAATTGGGCTAGGTTAGTTGGCCAATTGAGGCTTTGGTCAAGTTCCACAAGTGATTTGAAATGAACTTGACCCATTGGTTTCAATCAATTTGGCTTAGATCAAGTTTTGACACATTTTGACCCTTTAGGTCAAAATGGGTCAACTTGGGTCAAGTGGCCAATTGGGCTAGGTTAGGCTCAAATGTTGGCTTGGTCAAGTTCAAACATAGTCATGAGTGAACTTAGATCAAAGGTTTCAATCAATTTGGCCTATGGTGGAATTTGGCTATGTTAGTTTCATTTTGGGTTAAGTGTTGACTTGGTCAACCCTTAGGTTTGACTTGGTTTGACCCAATTTGATTGATTGATCATCCCATGATGATTGTTGATCATGATGAGAGGATATATGAGTTTGGTTCAATCCAATTTGGTTAGGATTAGAATTTGGCTCATAAGGTACTTTAGGTCACTTTGGGTCAAGTGAGCCTAAGTGGGTCAAATGGCTTGGTCAAAGCTTGATTTGAGTTGATTGATCTTGTATATGGACCCATGATTGAAATATAAATCCATTTACAAGTGGTTTGAAGTCAAATGGGTTTTGATCCATTTGACAATTTCATATTCAAAGGAAGAATATGAAGGGTTTTGGGTTTGATTTTTGAACTAGGTTTTGATTGTTTGATTGAAGTTTGGATTTATATATGAGCTCATGATTGTAGGTTTGATTGAATCATGAGAGAAAATCAAGAGTTTGGCTTGATTTGAAATTGATTTGGCTAAGTTCAAGATTTTGACTTGAAAGGCTTAGATTAGATTTTGAGTGATTTGAGTTTGATTTTTGGAGGTTTTGATTGTTTGAATTTATATTTCATTTATATATGTGAATATAAATGAGATACTTGATTTCATGAGATTTGACACATAATGGAACAATGGAGATGAAGGATTAAAGCTTAATAGTGGGATTTGAATTTTTTTTGTTGTTGATTGATATATTTCATTTATATATGTGAATATAAATGAGAATATAAATGAGAGAAAATTTCATGATTTGAAATGGTTTGATCATGATTTGGGCTAAGTCCATTAAGAAAATTAAGGACTTAGAAAATTTTGGAGTTTAATTTTGAATTTGGTTTGATTGATTTATATTTTATATTTCATTTATATATGTGAATATAAATGAGAATATAAATGAGTTTTGAGAAAATCCATGAGTTTGAATGGTTTGATCAAGATTTAGGCTAAGTCCATTAATGAAAAATTAAGGACTTGGAAAATTTTAAATTGAGAATTTAATTTGAGGGTTTGATTTGATTGATTTATATTTATATTTCATTTATATATGTGAATATAAATGAGAATATAAATGAGTTTTGAGAAAATCCCATGAGTTTGAATTGATTTGATCATGATTTAGGCTAAGTCCATTAATGGAAAATTAAAGGACTTAGGAAAATTTCATGAATTGATTTGAAATTTTTAGTTTAGTTTGATTGATTTGAATTTATATTTCATATATATATATATGAATATAAATGGAAGTTTAAATGAATTATGAGAAAATTTCAAGGATTTGAATAGGTTGATCAAGATTTTGGCTAAGTTCTTAAGAGAAGATTAAGGACTTAAGCAAAATTTAAACTTAGAAATTTTGATGATTTTGATCATGGTTTCAATCATGATTTCAATCATGATTTGATTTGTTTGGAGAAAATCAAATAAATTGATTTGAGTTTGACTTGAAAGGAAGGAAAGTGAAATGGTTTAAGCTATGGGTGCAATTTTGAACACCCCTGCATGACCGACTATTCCATGGTTAACTTGTTCTAAGTCTTGAGCTAGGTTGAGTGTCACATAATCACTAGATGTGTCTTAAGACAGGAACTCTTAAAGTCTAAGAGAGTCTAGTAATAAGATGGAGACTAAGCTCATTCTAAAATGAGGTCAACACTCCTCAAACCTTGAGTTCTTCTAGACAGCGTTCGCTCATGGTGATTTTACCAATTGCTATCCTTAGTGATGGGGCTAAAGGAGTAAGAACAACTTGCATATACTAAGAGAATGAGGTAGATTGGGTTGGAGTTTGTATGTGGCGGTATGCCCACAAAGCTTACTTGATCAAGCATAGTAAAATTTGTCATGAGTGTCTTCTTTAGTATCACGGATGAGAGTTTTGTTGAATGTTCTTACATTTGCCAGGATAGTAGATAGTGGATATCTTTAATATACTATGTCTCTAGCGAAGCTATTGATCTTGGTGCTTTTGAATACACCATTATTAGAGATAATTTGTGCACCACGAACTATATACAATATGGTTCTGAAAATTGGAGCACATCTTTTTGTGACCTCTCAATGGGATTTCCTCACACATGGAAAAGTAGTCGGTGGTAGCTAGGATGAACTGATGACCCTTAAAATAAGGAGGATCAATTGGACCCACTATGTCAGTACCCCAACACTTAAATGGTCATGAAGCCAAAGTAGGGTGTAGAGTGTTGGGTGGTTGGTACAAGACCACACATTGTACTTAACATTGGTGGCATCTCCTAGCTACATCCATGTAGTCTGTAATCATCGAGGGCCAGTAATATCCTAGTCTTTTGATCTTGGCTTTCATCTTTGGACTGGATTGATGTGCTCTGCATACACCTGAATGTACATCGATCATGATATTACGGGCTTCGTGTTTGTCAAATAACCATTTGATCAAAGCCGTGGTATAAGGTGCATCACGATCTGAGAAATCTTTGCTTCATCGATGCTTGTGATTTCTCTTGATAGTTTTCATGTGTTAAGTAATCATGAATGGTTGCCTCAATCAACTCTCGTCTTTATTGGCATGAAACCTCCCCTTGAGACTCGATGAGTTCACATCAATAAGGGATAAGATTTATCTATTTTGGACCCTTATTGGAATGGACTAATCTTCCGGGCATGCTAATTCCTTGGCAAGTTTTTCCAAAGCATCTGTTAGTACGTTCTCTCCTCGAGGAACCTTGTAGATGGTGACCTTAGGGATATGGGCCAGCATCTTCACGGTGCACTCATGGTAGTGACGAAGCTTAGGTTTTAGGACCTTATAGGACTGATGTCAGTTAATGACCAGTTGAGAATCCCAATAGATGTTAATGCTTTGACACATACTATAATGACTTTAGGACAATCATTATTTGGCTTCATTGTTGGTGCATGGATTGGAGAGATAGTATGAGAATCTCATCACATCATAGTGGAGTTAAGAGAATGATTCCTACTCCTGCCTTTCCTGGAAGAGTAGATCATGGTTCTTCTCCTTTTTGAAAGGAAGCTGCACCATCAAAATACATCTCACAATGGAGGATGCTAGTGTACCCTAAGTTCATGATTTATTCATTTCGGAGGTCATCACTAAGCGGAGAATTAGTAGGAAGTGGGTGTGCTACTAAGAAATCCGCTAGTGTTTGTCCTTTCACAGCACGGAGGGGTATGAATGTGATGTCAAATTTTGACAAAATTATGGTCCAACGCTCCAACTGTCCGGATAGCATTGGCCATGTCATGATATATTATAGTGGATTGATCCTGGAGATCATATAGTGTCATAGATTTTGGGATGCGAAGATGAGAGCTAGGCAATATTTCTCAATAGGTGGGTAATTTGCTTCAGCAGGGATCAGACGATAGCTGAGGTAGTAGAGAGCATTCTCCTTCCATTCGTTGTTGGTTTGGGCCAACAAAGTGCTAAGGGAGTCATCCAATGCAACAACGTAGAAGATAAGAGGCTTGCCCGGGATAGGGGCTGCTAGAACTGGTAGCTTTACCAAATACTATTTGATATCTTCAAAATCATGCTAGCACTTATCAACCCACTTGAACTTGGAATCCTTGTTGACAAGTGCTAAAAATGGCTTGTATCTCCCCAATAGATTGGAGATGAAGTGCCTTAGATATGCCAAACGCCCTTGGAATGATCTGAGCTGAGTTAAACTATTAGGGGGGTGTCATTTCTAAGATGGCTTTGATCTTTTATGGGTCTATCTCTATTCTTGGTGCAATACAAACCCAACTTATGAAGCTCAATGCACACCGAGATTCATTTTGAGGTTGTATTATATTAACCGTTTGAAAACTACTCTCAAGTCAAAGAGATGATCTTCCTTTTCTTTGCTTTTGATTACTAGATTATCAACATAACATTCAACTTGATGATGAATGAGTTCATGGAAGATCGAGTCATGGCCGGTATACAGCCATTTTTTAAGAAAAGACATGACCTTATAATAATAGATTCTGATTGGAGTTTGAAAGGCAATGTTTCTTTCATCCTCGAAGGCCATCTTGATTTGGTTGTAGCTAGATAATCCATCCATAAAGGAAAAAAAATGCATGAGATGAGGCGATGTCCACCATTAATTGTGGTATAGGAAGTAAAATTCATCTAAGGACATGCCTTATTTAAGTCCATCAACATATCAAATTTGGCCATTCTTTTCTTAACTGACACAGCAAACCATGGTATTTTCTTTCCTAATGAAACCAACATTGATCAATTTCTTGACATCAGAAATGACGTTGTTGATTTCTGCTATGCATCAGCTTGCTTGATAGGGTTAGCGTTAGGGTTTGTTAGTTTATGGGGATATGTGAATTCAAGCATCTCTTCATAGCTCCATGCAAAGCAGTCTTTAAACTCATTCAATAGCCTAACTAAGTCATTGGTTTTATGTTCATTCAACAGAGAACTGATGTATGTGGAGCGTGAATCTTCTTCTGTCCCAAGGTTGATTTATTTGAGCTAGTCAATGATTGAATGAATTTCTTCTTCAAATTTTGGAGGTACATCTTTGATTTGAAGATCATCAGGATCATCTGAAGTTCCTAAACACACATCCTTATAAGAGTTAGTGTAGTTTGAGAAGAACCTATCAAACTCCAGATGATTGGTGATAATTAGCGGTAATCATCATCATCGATTGGACCTTGTAATCCAGTCGGTCTTGATTATGCATCCACTTTGTGTCCCAACTTTTCAAAATATTCGATGCTAGACCATGTGTAAGATCAAACCTTTCTTTGCAAGATTATGAACACAAGGTGAGTACCAATTAAAAGGTAATTCCATTAAATCTTTATGTGAATTATCATCAAGTTATACATCTGCTTTTGAAATTTAGGATGATGATCCCAATAGGAACCTCTTCAGCATAACATCCATGGAAGATCTAGGGGCTTCCTTACCAAACCATAACTTTTAAGAAGAAAGTGGGGTTAGAGCTAAGTTCAATCACTAATGGTTTTACATAATCTTGATTCTAATAGATTCATGCTTTGCTTGGAGGCCTGATCTTCATCACTGTTTGGCTTGAGTGTTCCCTCTAATGAGACTCACTGAGAGGGGTTCTCTGGTGTGCTAATCGTATAAGACTCATCCTCAGGATTCCAATATGTGAATAGCAGAGTACTCTTGTGAAGGAACATAGCTCTGTTAGCTAGGCCTGTCGGGGATCTTCTCTCTGTAGTTTCCTCTGATCTATCGCCTCTACTTAGCGAGGTAGTCATCTACCCATATGTCCATATGGTGGAATGAGCAAGTGGAATGTAACATGCGGCTCGACATCTTCCTTGATGTTTCTTTCTCGCTCACTAATACTTTCTTTTTTCTTTTCTTTTTCTTTTTCTTTTTCTTCTTTTTCTTTTTCTTTTGTATTTGAACTTTGGCCAAGTTGGTGAGAATAGGTGTTTTGATTTTGAGGAAGATAGCAGGTCACATCCTCATATATCTCGACCTCTCTAACTAAGAATAACTTTTCATCTCCTTTGACATAGTATTCGATTCCATATCTTTGAAACTTGATGCACTGATGAAGGGAGGATAAAACCATCTTATTCTGGTGTATCGAAGGCTCACTAAGCAAAGCAGTGAATGATATATTCGAATCAATTATATAGAACTTGGATTCAATCTTCTAGTCATCTATTTTTAAATGTAATACTATGGAGCCTAAATCCATCTCGCCCTGTTCATTGAATCCTCTCAACATCACCGATCTCCTCGGAGCTTAGAGAAGTCAATCCTCAAATAGGCAAGGGTTTTCAGGCACATAATGTTCATCAATGCATCTGGATCAACCAACACCTTAGAAAGTCTGAATCTGCCCATATCCACTGTAATATAGATGGAATAGTTGTGCTCCATATCCCCCAGACGAAGGTCTTCATCGGTGAATGTGACTCCTTGGGATTTTCTTGAATAATGTGCCTCCTCTCCAATAGCGGTCAGTTAAGCTAAGCATATTTCTAGATGAAGAAGGGCCTTGATTAATGATTCTCTCACCTCTTTGGATAAGACAAGGGCATCATATATGCTTAGTTTAGCTGGCAACTTTCTTAGGTGGCGAGGACATTGTAATCAACTAATGATCCTCCACAAGCATATCCATGGGTGGAGTGTATCTTGTGGAGGGCTTCTTGGTCACTAGAAAATGACTTACTTACCCTTATCTTGAGGTGTCTTGGGAGGTAGAACTCTTGCTTGAGGTTAACGGTGACCTCTTATGATGAGTGAAATATTCTACTACTCATGGCATACCTACACTTCTCCCAGGACTCTGAATCAGATGATTCCAAGTCTATCTCAAGAGGTAAACCTATATTATTTAGAGAAGGAAAGTCCATCTCTGAATCAAAAAGAGGATGATCGGAGTTGTTATAATTATTAATACTTGAAGGGTTTTCTAAAGGAGTAGAATCAGATAACCCATTAGAAGTGGCACAGATGTAATTCAAACTAGCTTTATTCCTCAATTTCTTAGATTTAAAAGGAGGTACATAGTAGAAATCTAGTAAAGTAAGTGGGATGAGGGATTTGATGGCTCATCCATCGATTCAAGATGTCTACTAGAAGAAGAACTAGCTGAAGTAGGAATGTCAGCTAAAGTATTAGCTGCAATGGTGGAATGGAGGCGGACTCGTCTGGTTGTCTACTTGGCTATCCAGGGCAAGTATGGCTCCTTCTTCTTTGCTTCTCTTGAGCTCCCACTTTTCCCAAGTTATCTTTGGCAACTTGCGAACCTTCCTTGATGTTGGAGGTTCAAGCTGCCTCAGGCACTTGTAAGAAAAGTTTCTTGATTTTAGAAATAATCTTTTTAGAGGTTCGGGATAAAGAGATATCCCAACCTTCTTTTACTTTCAGAGGATCACATGAATCCCTATTGACTTCATTTTTAGGATGAGCTCTCAACCCCTCCATCTTAGACATAGGACTTCTCTTAGGCTTTAAGAGTTTCTTTGTCTTAAGACATATCTAGTGATTTGGTGGACACTCAACCTAACCCTAGAGGCTTAGAAGAGTTAGCCATAGGAATAGGTTATACCTTAGGGGTGTTAGAAGATTTGCCTATTCTATAGCTTGAACCAAATCCTCACTTCCTTCTTCCAAGTCAAAACTCCAAACTCATATCAACTCTAGCTCTAACTCAAACCTTGAATCAATTCTATAGATTTTCTCAAATCATGAATCAATTCCAAATAATTGAAACCTATGATTAAAGCTTATGATTGGATTCCAAACTCCAAAATATATCCTAAGTCCTTTGATTCCCTCTTATAGACTTAGCCTAAATCAAATCTAAATCAATTCAAATTTAAAGACTTTTCTCTAACCCATTTATATTCTCATTTATATTCACATATATAAATGAAATATAAATTCAAATCAATCAAACATTCAAATTCAAATCCAAATCAAAAAAAATTGTTTCTAAGTCGCTTTGATTCCATCTTGTGGACTTAGCCTAAATCAAATCTAAATCAATTCAAATTCAAGGAATTTTCTCATAACCCATTTATATTCTCATTTATATTCACATATATAAATGAAATATAAATTCAAATCAATCAAATCAATTCATAAAATTAATTCAAAACTCAAACTCAAATTCAACATAAGCCTTTCAAGTCAAATTCTTGAACTTAGCCAAATCAAACTCAAATCAAGCCAAACCCTTGATTTTTCTTCATGATTTAATCAATCCTTTAATCATGAATCTAAATATAAATACAAATTCCAATTATCAAACCAAAACTAAATTCAAAAATCAAACCCAAGTCAAACTCATGTTCACCCTTTGAACTAGAAATTGTCAAGTGGATCAAAACTCATTTAACTTTAAATCACTTGTAAATGGATTTATATTTTAATCATAAGTCCATGTGTGAGTTCAATCAAACTCAAATCAAACTTTGACCAAGCCATTTGACCCACTTAGGCTACCCTTATGAGCCAAATTCTAATCCTAACCAAATTGGATTGAACTAAGCCCACCTAAACCTCACATTATGAGCAACAATCATCATAAGATGATCAATCACTCAAATTGGGTCAAACCAAGTCAAACCTAAGGGTTGAACAAGTCAACACTTAGCTAAAATGAAACCTAAACTAGCTAAGATCCACCATAGGCCAAATTGATTGAAACCATTGATCAAAACTCATTCATGATCAATGTTTGAACTTGACCAAGTCATCATTTGAGCCTAACCTAACGCAAATAGGTCAAATGGGTCAAATTGGTCAACTTGACCCATTTGACCTAAATGAAATCAAATGAACCAAAACCAAATATAAATCAAATTGAGCCAAAATAATGATGCCAATATATTTCAAATGGTCTTATGAACTTGGCCCAACCCTTAGTTTCACCCAATTTGGCCAATTGGTCAACTTGACCCAAGTTGACCCATTTTGACTTAAATGGGATAACATGAGCCAAATCATATCAAACCAACTACAAATTCAATGAAACTTGGCCTAACACATTTTTCAATCATATCAAACATATTCAAACTAAAATCAAGGTCAAATGACCATTTTACCTCTAGGCCATAGGGTAGCCTAAAATCAAAACCACTTGGAATTTGGTCAATTTCTTTTCATGGACACTTGGCATCCTCTTAGGGGACCAAATAGTCACTAATGGACATGGTGCACATGGCCCATTGGGTTTGGGTTAGCCAAACCCAACCCAAGGTCAAAATTGATCACTTCCTCAAATTGAGCACATGGAAATCCTTCCTCCACTCAATTAAGCACATGGCAAGCTTCACCACTCCACTCCTATGACCAAACCGAATGCCATGCCATCTCTAATAGCTTAACAAACCAGCTCATGGAGGTCAATTGGATCAAATGGCAAGGGAGCTTGCGATCACCCGATCCTTCAAGGGGAGATATACTCCCCATAATTTCATTTGAATTCAACTCTCTCCTATTCGATTGAAGCATATGAACTCAAAAGAAGTGATTCCAAGCTCCCCCAAGGTTTCTTAGGAATTTTCCATTTCCCCATTTTCAGATTTCTTCAAGAAAATAGGAGCTCAGAATCTCACTCACTCCAAACCTATCAATTCACTTTGCAAGCACCTTGGGAACTCAATCGAGCTCACCCAAGCCTTCACACAAGTTCTCCAAGCAAGGGAGGAGTGCTCTTGATCAAGATTGAGCCCACTTAAAGGTGAACTTAGCCCATAGGAAGATCCATCCAATCTTAAAATCTCAAACCTTCAACAAGGCTTTTTCTCCACTAGATGAGCTACTTCAAGGGATTCGAGCATCGGTGATAGCCTTCGGTGAGGTATTCCATCAAACCAAGCATAATTTCAACTCCTCTTGGTCCTTTGTGAAGGGAAGTTTCACCCCAAGCAAAGTTAGCTATTGGATGTGTTCCCCTTTACCCTTAGATGGTGTGGGAATTTGGTTTCAATCAGAATCGAGCTTGGATCTTCCCTAGAAGATGGGCGGTGCCATCTCCAGATCGAGGATAGATCATGGGTCGTCCATCCACATTTTGGATGGACGACCATGATCAAGACATAGGATATTTGATTTAATCTTTTAATACCGTGGGCTTAATCTCGACCATTGATCCGATGGATGGATGGGGAAAGCGCGTAGCGTCACCATTAACTGATGATGTGATAATTTAATCCACTCCCATCGCCCGCGTGTAAAGCGTGTCGTCGGACTCCGCGTGAGATTAGCTATTTAATTAGTGATTTATTTAATTATACTTAATCATGGAAACTTCATAATTGCATATCTAATTCTAGAAAAATCAAAAAATATGAGGTAAAAGCATTGAAAGATAATTAGGGAATATTCTAAAATTAATTTCTTAGATTTTGAATAGTATATTTTCTTTATTAGGGTTTTAATGAAATATTATAATTACTTCTTAATTATCCCACTGATTAATCTTAAATGTCTCATGTTCATTTAGTGAGATGACTTATACCTCCCCTAATTTTCTTGGGATTTATTGATGGATTAATTAGGGAGATCAACTAATGAATCCTTAATTACTCTCTTTATATAATTAAGGATAATTAAGCACATGAACAGTGGTTTAGTTCCTTTATTAAGTAAATTAAGCACTACTTAAATAGGGAAGAGGTTTATGGAATAAATTTGGGGAATTTTTCCTAAGTCATTCCCTAAACCCCTTTCCTTCATTAATCTAAAATTAATTAAGGATTAACCCCCTAATCACTTGCTTAATTAATTTGATAAAATTTTTTAAAACATTCCAGAACTTAAGAAAATCATCTTGGGTAGGTGCTTAGGTGTTCAATAACCTACATAACTTAAGGAAATCAAAATCCAACCCACATGTGTGGGAAGGGTTATGAAAGTACTTAAATTAAACCCTTTAACTTAATCAATCATTAATTATGAGCCAATTGCATTAGATACCTTTCTTTCCTAGGTGCATTACCAATTTAAATTCCTTGTGTGATTTTATGTCATCTCATTGGCTCATAATTATGTGATTAAATACGTTAAAGTAGTGTAAGTAAGGGATAATTAATACACTTAATTCATACCTTAACCTAACCAAAGCATAAAATAAATCTAATCATCTAAAAATTAAACTTAAATAATTCACACATGAGGGAATGGGTTAGGACCAGCAAACTCATCTCACATTTCTCAAATTAAAATTAAAGTCAAACAAAATTCAAACTCTCTTTAAAATAAATTTGATTTACTTTAAATAAGCTTATTTCATAAGATTGTCTTTAGGAATTAATTAGGGTGAATAAATTTACATTGCTTTCATACTTTATTTCTTTCCTAGCATGCTAAATGTGTATGTCATATGAAAATTGCATTCATTCCTTTTAAAATCAAAAAAAATGAAATATTTTCTTTATGTCAAATTGCATGTTTGGCTAAAAGAATATGAATGGCTATTATCATTAAATTCAAAATTATTTTCAAAATTTATAAATCAAAACATTGAAAGGTATGCTACTTATAATTATTTATGAGCTTGCATGTGAGAAATATAAAGATATGTATTATGTGGCTTTGATTCTCCCTCTCTTTCTTAACATAAAAAAGTATAGGATTGAAAAAATGTATAGTCCATTTGAAAAGGACAAAAAACTTGCTTAAATTCATTCCTATACACTCCTATGTCATAACTTAACAAGAAATTTCACATCACACATACAAATTAAACAATTAAACCAAAAATCAAATAAATATAAACTTTTGCATCTTTCTTTTTCCATTTATTTCTTTTGTACATGCATATGTATTTAAGAAAAGTGGTATATTAGTCTAGACAATCCCAGGGTTAAGAGGCTTTAAGTAGCCCTAAGTAGGTCTTGTACCTTACTCAACTAACAATGGTGTACTCACTTATGTCTTTATACATACACATGTGCATATGAATAAAGGATAAAAGAATAACTCTTTTATACTTAATGAAAATCATGCATCATAAAGCATCCAAATTTTCTTAAGTAAATTCATCATTAAAGTGTGCTAAACATTCCCATTTGCATGTATAGATATGCTTAGGATTCATATATATGCATGTTATATATGTTGGGAAAGAAATGAAGTGATGTGTGTTTTGTGATATTAATTTACTTAATCTTAAAATACCTTTCCTTTTTTAATAGGTTTGTTTAGAGTTATTCTAAAACTTAATTAATTAAAACACATAATAAAACATTCACTAAATAAAATCAAACATGAATACTTTAGAAATTACTTAGGGTAGGAAGGAAGAGTTCTCTTCTCTTTTCCTCTCTTTACAACTTAGTAATTAATTGTAGGATTCACTAAACCAAATCAAAATACAAAATAAAATTACCCAAATAACTAAACAACTTAAATGAAACCATCCTCTAAGTTGAACATTTTTTAAAATAGAAAATCTTAAAGCCATAGCTAAGCATACCACACAAACCTTAAATGAGACACATTAGGTTAAGTGACCATAGCTTTAGGTTAGTGGTGCATGATTTGATGCTTTTATTTGTGATATGTATTTATAATCTGGATGTTAGGGTGTATGTCTAGTGAATGTAGGATGATTTAGTCTCATTGTCTTAGGGGATTGTGCTTAATATAATAAAAAATATAAATGCTTTTTGTGTAGGTGCTTATACCTAAGCATAATAATAATCCAAGTGGACTTGGTTACCCATGTGTGTGAGTGCTAAGTAATATACATGCTTGGGATTTGTATGGCTTGCTTAGCTAATCTCTATTTTGTAGGTGTTAGTTAGTTTTCATGTACTTTTATAATTAAGATTTTTGAATGATTGTTTTGGGAGATTAGGATGAACATTGGTTATAAGATCTCATCTTATGTACCATGTAAAGCCCTTAGCAACCACCTTCCAACCATCAAATAAAATCAAGAAGAAAGAAGAAAGAAGAAGAAGAAGAGAAGAAGAAAGAAGAAGAAGAAAGAAGGAAGAAATGAAAACCCCATAACATGAATTCCTTGCTTAAGTAATTAATTCATTTGTAATCAGTTGTATAAGGGTAGACTTTTACCCTTTGGGTTTGTGTGGTCAACCATATGGCCTTTATTCTTTTATGTTGCTTTATAAAATGATTGATGTTTCATTTAGCTGCATTAGAAATGGCATTTTCCTAGTTTCTTCCTTGCTTGATGTATGGCACGGATGATGATTAGGCTCTTAGGAAAAAATAAATTTTCTACCAAATTAATCAACTCAAAATTAAAAATAAACAACTCATAACCTCACCTAAAGCTTAGGCTAAAAATCAAGATAAAAGAATTTATAACCCATTAGCTGGATGTGTACTTTCTTTTCTAACATCATGCATAAAAATATACTATTTCACTCTTGATTGGGGGGCTTCCACCTTTGCCAGAGAACTTGGCATGACCTGTGAGAGCCATGGTGGAAACACACCTCCTTATCTTGCTGATTTTGGCTCATAATTTAATTTCTCATGTATTAGGCATAATCCTGCACAGTCAAATATGATTTTCCAAAAGAAAATAAAACATATAAAAAAATTTTCATTAGATTTAAGTCATTGAATTCATGCCCTACATGATCTAGTCTCTTAGAGTGTGTTTAGGACTTAGTCTCTTTTAAATAAATACAACCATCTATCTTGCATAAACATATGACTTGCTACATATTTTAAAATTGTAGGAGGTTAGTTGGCGGTCACCCAGGTTGTAAGTCAACATTGGGTGGTTTATCCTCTCTTGTGGAGGTAAATCAAATACCCATTTTTGCCTTAGATTTAGGTCGTGCTTTTTGGCCCTCGCCAAAGCTCCCTAGATTTAGGTTTCAAAGGTTTCTACTTTCCTTTTTGGGCCATAAGCATAAATTCTCATCTCTTAGAAAATTCCATGATCTTGTGTCATGGAAAGTATTCTAATAAAAATTTAACTCAAACACATTAATTCAAGTTCAAAAATGTAAAGCCCAACCACAGGGTAGTCTGTGTTGCTTACTAGGCTTCCTAGTATCTTAAACATCCCCTACTTATTTTCATTTGGCTTCCACAAGAACTCCTCTTGTTGATCGATCCCACTTGGCTTTCCAAAAATAAACTAATTGATTGATAGTCCTACCTTTTTGAATTCTTTAGAGATAATGATCATTTACCTTAATTGAGAGTATTCCTAAGGAATCTTGTTCCTTAGGATGTAATTAACTATGAGGCTTGCCCTAGAACTTAACGTTTAAAATAAATCTTGTTTACTTTTCTAAAGTAGGGGAAGAATCTAGTAGATTCAAGACCCATAGTCCTTAGTCCTTGAGGTGATTAGTGTATTATAAGGTGGTGACTTCTATATTTCAAGGATACCTCTCTTGATATATCTAATGAACATACATGAATCATGTGGGATCTAACAAGGCATATTTTATAAATTTCTTTTTTCATTTATCTCTTTTCCTAAAAGAAGGGAGATTAGATGAAGATATATAAATAATTTTCACCATAGATTTTTTATGACTCATGGGATGGTTCCTCTCTCCATCTTTGGTAAATGATCATTGTCTCCAAGTATCGATAGTGGGTTTGTACTTTTGTATGGATAAGACTATCTTTCTTTTTTGTGGCACTTAGTTCATCCTTAAGTTAGCCAACATCTTTAGGTTTTAGGACTTCACCGTGTTGGTCTTAAAACCCCGTTGATTCAATGGGTGAAAATAAAAAATATAATATAAGAAAATAATCAAAGACTTCTCCTTACCATTTTATGGTAAGGAAAGGTTCATTCTAAAATAAAGATAAAATAAATCCTTCATAAAGTTCTTACTTTTCAAAAGCACTTTTTCAAAATACACTTAATAAAATATTTTTCACTACATCTAACAATTTTCACAATTGTTACATGTAAAACATTTCAAAATAAAACTCATATTTTCTAAAAGCACAAATGAACTTGTTCACTCAATTCATTTTGATGAAGACTTCTTTTACAGAAATAAAATTCCAATAATCATGTTTCCCAAAGAATAAAATTTGAAGATGGGCCTTTCATTCAATACATTCAAATGTGTTGGATGGATGTTAGATCTTCAAGCAAACTCACAACTTTGAAATTCCACCCAACACATTCCACATGTGTTAAGATTAGGATTTTCACCTTTTCAAAAAGAACATATGAAACCTCTCCATTCAATATACACAATTTAATGAATGGAGGTTTCATTTCCAATCAAATTCAAAGATAAACTCTTAAAAAGCACATGTGAACCTCTCCATTCAATATACCCACATTTATTGAATGGAGATTTCATTTCCAAATCAAAGATAAACTTTAAAAAAGCACAAATGAACCTCTCCATTCAATATACCCACAATTATTGAATGGAGGCTTCATTTCCAATTAAAATCAAAAATAAACTTTCAAAAAGCACATATGAACATCTCCATCCAATATCCCCAAAATTTATTGAATAAATATTTCATGACATTATTTTGAAATGCCACTTAACATATTCCATATATGATTAGGTTGGAATTTCCTCTTTCAAAAAGCAATAATCACACATGAAATTACATCTTTTAAAAATGAAACATAATTGATTTCCATGTTACATACCCAATTTTACTAAATGGAAATCCCTCTTTTTAAAATCAATAAAAACAAAAAAAATTTCAAAACACTTTTGGAACTTCATTTTCGCATACCACATTTGCTAAAGTGAAGTCTCCATTTTTAAAAATAAAAATTTTCAAAACAGTTTTGGAACTTCATTTTGGCATACCACATTTTCTAAAGTGAAGTATCCATTTTTTTCAAAACAAAAATTTTCAAAACACTTTTGGAACTTTATTTTGACATAGCACATTTGCTAAAGTGAAATCTCTATTTTTCAAAACAAAATTTTAAACACATTTTTGGAACTTCATTCTAGCATACTGCATTTGCTAAAATGAAGTCTCCAATTTCAAAAATAAAAAATTTTCAAAACACTTTTGGAATTTCATTTAGCATACTCAAATTTGCTAAGTGAAATCTCCATTTCACAAAAATTCAAAACACATTGTATCTTCATTATAGTATACCACATTTTCTAAAGTAAAGTCTCCATTTTCAAAACAAAATTAAAAACACAAACAATTTTGAAACACATTTTTGGAATTTCATTTAGCATACTCAAATTTGCTAAGTGAAATCTCCATTTCATAAAAAAATTCAAAACACATTGGAACTTCATTTTGGCATACCACATTTTCTAAAGTGAAGTCTCCATTTTTCAAAATAAAATTTTAAACACATTTTTGGAATTTCATTCTAGCATACCACATTTGATAAAATGAAGTCTCCATTTTCAAAAACAAAAAAAAAATTTCAAAACACTTTTGGACACTCAAATTTTCTAAGTGAAATCTCCATTTCACAAAAATTTGAAATACATTGTAACTTCATTTTGGCATACCACATTTGCTAAAGTGATGTCTCCATTTTTCAAAATAAAATTTTAAACACATTTTTGGAACTTCATTCTAGCATACCATATTTGCTAAAGTGAAATCTCCATTTTCAAAACAAAACCCAAAACAAAAGAAACACTTTTGGAACTTCATTCTAGCATACCACATTTGCTAAATTAAAGTATCCATTTTCAAAAAAAAATCAAAAACACAAAAAATTTTGAAACACATTTTTGGAATTTCATTTAGCATACTCAAATTTGCTAAATAATCTCCATTTCAAAATTCAAAACACATTTGAACTTCATATACCACATTTGCTAAAGTGAAGTCTTCATTTTCAAAACAAAATTTTAAACACATTTTTGGAACTTCATTCTAGTATACCATATTTGCTAAAGTGAAATCTCCATTTTCAAAATAAAACCCAAAACAAAAGAAACACTTTTGGAACTTTGTTCTTTAGCATACCATATTTACTAAAAGTGAAGTCTCCATTTTCAAAACAAAATAAAAAACATAAAAAATGTTGAAACACATTTTTGGAATTCCATTTAGCATACTAAAATTTGCTAAGTGAAATCTCCATTTTACAAAATTTCAAAACACATTGGAACTTCATTCTAGCATACCACATTTGCTAAAGTGAAGTCTCCATTTTCAAAATAAAATCCAAAACAAAAGAAACACATTAGGATTCCCTTAGCATACCCAAAATTTCTAAAGATCCTATTTTTCAAAATAAAATCTCTAAAAATAAAAGAAACACATTAAGATGTTCATAGCATACTTAAATTTGCTAAAAATTCTATTTTCAAAAAATTTCAAAAACAAAACACACTTGGATTCCTCATTTAACATACCCAAATTTGCTAAATGAGAATCCTATTTTCAAATCACAAATGATTCACAAAATAAAGCGAACAAAGAAGAAGAAGAATAAATTGTTTTTAAACACCCCACTTAGCATATCCAAATTTGCTAACTGAATAGATTCTAAAAATCTCAAATGAAAATTAATTGACCCTTTACTTTAACATACCCAAATTTGTTAAATAAAGGATCCTCAAAAAACAAAGTCAAAATTCAAATATGAACCTATGGAAGCCTCTCTTCAAAAATATTTGAACTCATTTTCAACATAACCAAATTTTTTGAAGGTGGATTCTATATCCAAAAATTCCTCTTTTTAATTGAATCTTAAAATCTATTCTAAATCATTTGAGCCTGACTTAACACTTTCAAGATGTTGAATATGGGCTCAAATTTTAAAATCTAAATTCAAAATCAATAAGAATCTGATTTAAGTTTATTTTCAACATTGCAGACTTTCGCCATTTAGTTCTGATTCGGTTTTAATTTTTTGGTTGATAGCAATCGATGCATAGAGATATGTGTTTACCTTTCCTCATGGGATGGATCAGGCCCTAGATCAGGCCAACCTCCCACGCTCTGACTACGCCCACCTCATCCACTTGGACAAGGTTTTGAGGGGGCCTGGATTAATGCAAGGGGACCTCCCTCATGACTATTAGTAAGAGCACAATGGCCAGGCAGGAGCTGGTCATTCGGGTTGATATGTGATCAGATTCTGAGATTCCCTCAGAAGAGGGAAGGGTAATTCACGTAGTAGTGTCTGATAGCACCTGTAGCCTGTGGTTTCCCGTCTACCCATTTGGGGCTAGCACTCCTTAGCACCCTCAGGGAAGGCCCTCAGGATTGTCTCCCCACTTTTGAGGTTGGGTCTAGCTCTTACACCTACCAGACCGGAGAAACAAGAACTGCATGATTGCGTACCACACTCATGCTTGGGAGATGGAGGCGCCATCGATCCATTATGAGTTTCCCATTGGTTTTCTCGGGTTCTGATGAACCCATTCCATCCTCTCTTTAGGTCGGAGAGGATGCGAGATTTTGCTTCACCTCCACCGGTTGATTTTGACCACCGGTCAATGAGTAAAGGTCATATGCGCCTCTGTTTAGTTATCAGTGAGTGAGCTACAAATGATATGAGTTCGAAGCTCAGTTTGATTTGAGATCTATTATCCCCTGCATCGTGGGGAAGCATCTAAGATAGGAGAGGGCTAGGGAGCCTCATACTTTAGTTCACATTACCAGCAGGGAGAGGTGGAGGTTCAGTCAGCAGTCAGTGGTATCTATACTCATTATTTTTCCTGATCGGTGCGCTACCCACATCAATCATATTGACATCATTCTGCTCACGGGGACTACACGTCATAAGAGAGCAGCTCCTATCCCAAGAAAGTGAGTGGTGTCTCCACCACACCACACTACCCCCTGTCCATCATCTCTGATCCATGTTTCAGCATCCCCAGTTCCACCAAAGGCCATGAAGGCCACATCTGGGGAGAAGAGGACTCCTTTAGTGATCTAGCTACTGCCTAGAGATCCCATCCTATATACACTACCAATTGTGGCAAGGCCGAGCTCTACTACTCGACCTTGTGCCCCAGTAGTGGTGAAGAAGGAATGGAGACCTCAGAGCATAGTGGTCATCCCTTCACCACCACCACCGCAACAGGACATAGAGATGGTTGCAGCAGTCGCCGAGGGAGAGGGCGATAGCTCAGTTGCACCTATGATGATGGATCCTCCTAGAAGTGTCACCCCATGAAGATTTAGTGATAGTCAAGAGCATATTTCTTCTAGTGAGTATAGCCCTCAGGTTGACTCTCCATCGGAG
This sequence comes from Cymbidium sinense, assembly GCA_021442155.1. Taxonomy (NCBI): domain Eukaryota; kingdom Viridiplantae; phylum Streptophyta; class Magnoliopsida; order Asparagales; family Orchidaceae; genus Cymbidium; species Cymbidium sinense. The sequence goes on along the minus strand of JAKCPB010001608.1, from coordinate 62,380 downwards.
GGAGGTCGGTGCCTCATATGATAGTGATCCCACCATTGGTCGGAGTCATTTATGCTTCAAATCATTCTCTAGATGATATAGTAGCCCATTATTTCATGGAGAAGAAAGAGATCATGGGATATGACTGGTCTGATGAGGAGAAAATTAGCCTTGATCCCAATGAAGATGATTTATTGGGAGATTCAGTAGGGATTTGCATGATAAATACTAGGGGATCTCTCCTTAGAGAGCAGCAAACTATGGAAGGTGTTGAGGCTGAGCTGGAAGACACAACCTACTTGACCCAACACCTATTTCAGCGGATAAAGCAGAAGGATGAAAAAATAGATAGGATGGAGAATAGGCTCGAAGATCTATTAACAACTATCTTAGCACTTCAGAATCAAGCACTAGTAGTCCATCCTACTATAGCTGAGACCAGTCAACTAGAGTTGGTGCATGTCTTGGATCTAACCAAGACTTTACCTCTAGTAGAGCAAGGTAGCACCAGCATGTATAAGAAGGTAGTGGATAGTACCTCCATGCAAGAAAAAGATATCAAGAGTATGGTTGAGCAGTAAGTGAAAGAAGCATTGGCTCAAGCCCGAGGAGGATCATCAGTTCCTAAGGGTAGACCCTACCCGGAGGAATTTGATGTAATCCAATATCTTAAGGGTTTCATGCCTCCTTCTTTCAAGAGTTTTGATGGCAGTGGAAACCCGAGGTAGCACATTGCACATTTCAAAGCTAGTTGTTATAATGCTGGTGGCAGTGATGCTTTACTCTTCTGTCTCTTTGTCAGTAGCTTAGCGGGTATAGCATTTGACTGGTACGCTGAACTTCCCAATATTTTAGTGAAGACTTTGTTGAGTTAGCAACTCTTTATCAAGAGGTTTCTTTGGAGCTCAAAGGGTCCATGGTGATCTCGTTATGGTTCAACAAAATCCTGGTGAGTCCCTCATTGATTACATTCTCAGATGGCATAATTTAAGCATGTAATGCGAACCACACTATCGAATAGCATCATTGAGATTACGCTTAAGAATATCCATGGCTTGCCTTCATGCTCAAAGGTTTCATCATCAAAATTTTGAGAAATTAATCAACAAGGCGCTAGCGGAGAAGCCAAACAATTACCTTATCTAGATCTACCAACAAAGCCAAAGCCACAGAAGGTATATGAGAAGAAACTAGAGGTAGTGATAGTAGTAGATAAGGGGAAATATCTGGCAAAAGAGTAGTTTAAGAGACCTTGTGCTCCCATCACTTCCACCTCTCTACCACCGAGATAGCCTCCACAATGACCTCATGACTGCACCACCTCCTCCTCATACATCATCGCGTAGTGGTACACATACCCGCCGAGGTAATGGTCCTACTCTTTTGGATAAAATTAATAAGCCTTATTCATTTAAGAGGATCAAGAAGATCTTTAAGAATCTCTTAAAGAAGCTTGATTTTAGCTACTCAGAGAGGAGTGGGAAAAGCCATGATCCTAACTTTTTCCCCTACCATCGTATGCTAGGTCATGTTTTGGAGGATTGCTTCACATTTAAGGACTGGCTTGAACATAGCTTCAAGACCATTGCTATAGTCATCTCGAAGGAATACCTTGTGGAACAACCATCCAGTTCCATTAGGGTAATCCTTGAGGATACTTGCGATCCTTCCAAAACCAAAGAAAGTTGGGATATCTCCTTATCCAAAACCTCTAAGAAAATTATATCGAAGATCAAGAAACTTTCCTTGCAGGTGCCTGAGTCAGCTCAAACCTCCAACATCAAGGAAGGTTTGCAAGTTGCTAGAGCCAACTCAAGGAAAGAGCTCAGCGGCTTGTGACACATGCCAGACAGGATAGCGATAACCACCGAGTCAGTCTAGTTCACCATTGCAGCTACTACATCAATGACCTCCTTTACTTAAGCTAGCTCTTCTTCTTCTAGTAGACATCTTGTATCAATGGATGAGGGCATCAAATCCCTCACCCCTCTTACTTTACTTGATTTCTACTATGTACCTCCTATCAAATCCAAGAAATTGAAGAATAAAATTTGCTTGAATTATATTTGTGTCACTTCTGATAGGTTGTATAAATCTATTCCTAATAACTCATCAAGTCTAAATAATAACTATAAAATTTCAATCTTCCTCTTTCTGATTTAGAGTTGGATTTTTCTACTCTAAATATAACAGGTTCGCCTCTTGAGATAGACTTAGAATAATTCAATTTTGAGGGTCCCATAGGAGAAGCTGTAGATGAGCCTAACGTGAAGGTAGAACCTTCCATTACCCTACCACAAGAGATCACTGAAGTCAACCTCCGTAGTGGAAAGGTTCTACCTCCTCGGGTAGTACCTCAAGATAGAGGGAAACAAGTCATTAGTTTAGAGGATTGTGGCAAATAAATCTCTTATAGGGAGTCACCTTTCAAATCTATGGAGAAAATAAAGAGAAGACCTTATAGAAATTCATCTTGGTAAGACACCACACAGATCCGCAGGTGTACTTATTTAGGTTTTCGAATACATCATCAAGGTATAGTGTACTATCTCAAAAGACAGAAGTCACTACCCTTTAATGGAACCAATCACCTCAATAAGGACTCCTAAGGATGATGAGTATGCATATGTACCAGAGATTCTTCCTCTACTTTACATGGAAAAGTAAAGCAGGGTTTATTTTAAACTGGGTTTGTTAAGTTTCCTAGATGGGCAAGCCCCCATAGTTAATTACATCCTAAGGGATGGGATCTCCTAGGAAAACTCTTGATTAAGGTAAATGATCATTATCTCTGAAGATTTCAATAGGAAGGACTATCAATCAATTGGTTTATATTTTTGAAGATCAAATGGGATTGATCAAAAGAGGGAGTAACTATCGAAGCCAAAATAAGAAATAAGTAGGAGATGCTCACAATGTTAGGAAACCTAGCGAGCATCTCAAACTATCATAAATTGGGCTTTACATTTTTAGAAATTGATTTAGTTTATTTTTGTATTTTTTATTAGAATTTTATGACTTAAGATTCCTTAACACAAGATTAAGGAAATGCATAAGAGGTGAAGAATTATGCTTATGGCCCACAAAGTGGGGAAGCAACCTCAGAACCTAAATCTAGGGAGCTTCGGTGAGGGCCGGAAGTGCAACCTAAATCTAAGGAGAAAATGGGTAATTGGTTTGCCTCCATAAGAGAGGACAAACCACCCGACAGCTTGGACTTACAACCGCCTAGGGGTGGCTGCCAACTAACTCCTCCTATGATTTAAGACATGTAGGCAAGTCTTTATGCTTATGCAAGATAGCTGCTATTTTATTTAGAAAGAGACTAAGTCCTTAAACTCACTCCTAAAGAGAGATTAGATCATGTAAAGGGACATCCTTGAATGACCTAAATCCCAATGCATTTCAAATTTCATTTTATTTTCATTTTGGACAATATTTTGACTTAGGCTAAGGATTTTATGACTAATGCATGAGAAATCGATTGGCCAAAATGGTGAAAGAGAGGAGGTGAGTTTCCACCATGGCTCTCAAGGTCAAGTTGGGTTCTTTGGCAAGGTGGAAGCTCATCAAGAGTGAAATAAGATGCATTTGTGCATGATATTATAAAGAAAAAGCTCATCCATAAGGTTGCTAATTCTTTTATCTTGATTTTAATCTAAGCTTTAGGTGAGGTTATGAGTTATTTATTTTTAATTTGAGTTGTTAAGTTGGGTAAAAGACTTATTTTTCTCTAAAGAGCCTAATCCACATCTAGGTCATATATAAAGTAAGGAAGAAACTAGAAAAATCATGCCACTTAATGCAAAAACTAAATAAATTATCAATCAATTTATAAATCTAATCACAAAAAGAATAAATGGCCGTTTATGGTCAGGCACCACCATACAAACTCAAAAATATCAAATATGGGTAGTCGAGCTCTACCCTTAGACAACCCAGATTACAAATGAATATTAAAATTAAGCAAAGGAATTCTTTGTTATGGGGGTCTTCAAGCTTTATTCTTCTTTCTTCTTTCTTCTTTTCTTTTCTTCTTCTTCTTTTGGTTCCTCCTTTGGAAGGTTGGTAGGTGGATGCTCCAAGGCTACACATGGTGTATAAGATAAGATCTTATTACCAATGTTCATCCTAATCCCCATAATGATTCATTCCAAAATCCTAATTATACAAACTTTTACATGAAAAGGAAAAGTAAAAATCTAACTAACACCTGCAAAATAAAGGTTGGTTAAATCACACCACATAAATCCAAGCATGTATATTGGACTTATCACCCCACACATGGGTGACTAAGTCCACTATAGATTATGCAGGGTATAAGCACACAAGCAAGAAGCATTTATATTTTTATTTATGATAGCCCTTAAGCACAATCCATAAAAATAATTAGACTAAGCATGTCCTACCATTCATTCTATGAGCATACACCTATCAGTCTAAAACATTCATCATAAAACAAAACATAATCAAACCATGCACCACTAACTTTAAGGCTAGAAGTGGTGACTTAGGCTAATGTGTGCTTTGAAGTTTGTGGTATGCTTAGCTTAGGACCTTAGGTTTAAATTTTCTAAGTGTGAAGAACATGTTCAACTTAGAGGAGGATTTCATTTAAGTTGTTTGAGTGTTTTGGATTATTTTTATTTCATGTTTTAATTTGGTTTAAGTGAAACTTACAATTAATTACTAAGTTATGAAGAGAGGGAAAGAGAAGAGAACTTCTCTTTCCTTTGCTAACTTTAAGTAATTTTCTAAAGTAATATTTTAGTTTCATTTAGGTGAATGTTTTGATTATATATTTTAATTAATCCCAAGTTTAGATAAACTCTAAACCAAACCTATTCAAAAAGAAAGACATTTTAAGATTAAATAAAATGAATTCAAATTCACATAACACACATTACTTCATTTCTTTTCCAACATATATAACATGCATATGCAGCATATCTATACATGCAAATGAGAGTAGTTAACACACTTTATGATGCATGCTAAGTAATCCATTTAAGAAAATTTAGAAGTTAAACATGTATGATTTTCTTAGATAGAAAAGGTTTTCCTTATCCAAAATTTCACATACATGCATGAAAGTAAGAAAGACATGAGTGAGTATAGCACGATTGTTAACCAGAGGTATAAATTACAAGGCCTACTTAGGGCTACTTGAATCCTCGCAACCTCGAGGTTGTCCAGACTAATATAGCACTTTCCTTAAATACAAACATGAATATAAAATAAATGAAGTAGAAAAGGAAGATGCAAAAGTTTCTTAATGGATTTGTTTTGTTTATGCAATTTATTCATGCAAGTGTTGGTAATCCTTCTTATATTATAGCATAGGGATGAATAGGGTATAGAATTAAGTAAGTGTTGGGTTCTTTTCAAATGAACCCTACATCTTACCAACTCCTATTCAAAATAATGCTAACATAAGAAAGAAAGAAAGGCTATACTAAACAAGACTTTATAATCTATCACATGCAAGCTTATAATTAAAACATAAGTAGCATGATTTTAGATTTGATATTGCATTTATAAGTTTTGAAAATAATTTGGAATTAGTAGTGATAATAGCCACTCATATTTTTTTAGAACACATGCACATTTGACATAAAGTAAACAATTTTCATTTTAAAATTTGAAACATGAAATTATGAATGCATGAATCACATGGCATACAATTTAACATGTTGGGAAAGATCCAAATAATGAAACATGTAAACAAACTCACTTTACTTAAATCTAAAGACATTCTTAAGAATAAGAAAATTTAGAATAAATCAAAGTGAATTTCAAAATGATTTTTGTTTAGTTTGAAGTTTGATTTAATTTTTAAAAGGTGAGATGAGTTTGCTATCCCTAACCCATTCCCACATATTTTTTGTATTCTTATTTAATTTTTAGATAATTAAATCCATTTTTAAGCATTGGTTAGGTTAAGGTATGAATTAAGTGGCTTAATTAACCCTTACCTACACCACCTTAGGAGAATTAACAAAGTAATTATGAGCTAATGAGATGACATAAAACTCACAAGGTATTTAAATTTGCAATGCACCTAATAATGAAAAGGCCTAATGCAATTTGGCTCACAATTAAAGTTAATTAAGCTAAGGGGTTTAGCTTAAGTACTTTTAAAGCACCCTTTCAAACTAATGAAAGGGATTTTAATTTACTTAATTAAACTTAGGCTATTGAACACCTAAGAATCTACCCAAGATAGATTAATTAAGTTCTAAAACTTTTTAGAATTTTTGAAAATTGATTAAAGGGGATAATTAATGAGTTAACCCTTAATTAATAGGCGATTAAGGAGAAAAAAAGGGGGTTTAGGGAATAGCTTAGGAGAAATGCCCCACAATTTTTTCATAAACTTCCTACTTACTGGATCTAACCTTAATAAACCCTAATCATAAGGTAAACCCACTAATCATACCTTAATTACCCTTAATTAAATGAAAGGGGTAATTAGGGAATGAAATAGCAATTTTCCCAATTAAGCTCTCAATAAATCTCAAGAAAATTAAGGAAGGCTGAGGTCATCCCCTAAAATGAACCATAGAAATTTGAGATCAATTGATGACCTAATTAAAGGATAATTAGTTAATTAAGATTCTCAAAGAAACTGAAATTCAAAGAAATAGGGAATTTAAAATCCATTAAAAACATTTTAAAAATATTATAGATAAAATTATCTTTCCATAGTATTTTTTTCTTATATTTTTTGATTTTTCTATGAAGAGTTATGAATTTTAGAAGATCTAGGGATTAATTATAATTAATTAAATACAACTAATTCTAAATTACATGATGTGTGGCGGTGTCGGTATATACAATGAGTGAGCCACTCTTAAACTCACATCAAAGGCGGTGGCCACTTTTGATCTTTGGCATCCAATCAAAGATAAGATGGCTAGAGATCTCCCCAGGGTTTTATAAAATGAATAACAAGTATATAAACATGGGAATAATCTCGGTCGTCCATCCAAAATCATGGATGGATGGCGATCATCTTCCAAGGCTCAAGGGAATGAGATCCGTCCATTCAGGGATCAGCTCGATTGAGCTCATATTCAAATTTACCACACCTTCATCATGCAATTACCAATCCAATCAAGATCTTATGAAGTTAAGTTCACTTCACAAAGAACCTGAGTGAGCTAAAAATCACTAACCTCATTGGAGGTGATCCGCTCGATTCCTTGGAGCTTCATGTTGGAGACAAGCCTTATTGAAGTTTGAAGCGGTTAGTGTGGGGCTCTATGGACCAACTCCTCCTCAATTCCTTTGTGGCTTTGATCAAGATGGTCTCCCTTCCATTAGAACTTGGAGAGCTTGCAAACTCAACTTGACCCTGATGGAGTGTGCAAAGGATTGGATTAATTTGGAGTGGGGAAGAAATTGGCTCTTCAATGGACCTCCACTTGTTTTCAAATGGAAGCGAGATGGAAATTCAATCTCTGAAGCTTAGGATCACTTGAAAATGGCTCCACTCTCCCAATTCTCGTCAGTGTGAGTATTATGAAGTGAATTAGGAGGAGTATATCTCCCCCTTGAAGGATCGGACGGCCGGCAATGTCCATGCCATTTTGATTCAATTGAGCATATGCAATGAGATGTTTTGATTGTTTTGAGTGTGCACATGGTCAGTTTGGCCAGAGGAGTGGAATGCCAACTTTCCATGTGCTAAAATTGAGCTTAGGAAGGAATTTAAAAATCCAATTTTAGGATATGGGTTTGGTCTAGACCAAATGGGTGAAACCCATTGGGTTGGGTGCACCACTCATCAAGTCCCTTGAGCTTTTAGGAAAGCCTCAAGTGATTGTGAAGAGGTATGACCAAAATACCCATGGGTTAGGCCAAAATTTATTCTATGGCCTAGGGGTAAAATATTCATTATGCTATTTTTTTCACTTTGGGTATGTTTGGTATGTTGAGAAAATAGGTTTGGCCAAGTTTCAATGGATTTGGAATCCATTTGATAGGGTTTGGCTCATGTTGACCCATTTTGGTCAAAATGGTCAACTTGGGTCAAGTTGACCAATTGGTCAAATTGGGTCAAACCAAGGGTTGGGTCAAGTTCATATGACCATTTGAAATGTTTTGGTGGCTTTGGTTTGGTTCAATTTGGTATATATTTGATTTTGGCTCATATGACTCATTTAGGTCAAATGGGTCAAGTTGACCTATTTGACCCATTTGATCTATTTGGGGTAGGTCAAGGGTAGGTTTAGGTTAGGTTAGTCATATGGAGAGGATTGGTATCTTTATTTCCAATCAATTTTGCTTAAGTTCAATTTTGGCTCAACATGACCCCTTTAGGTCATGTTGGGTCTAAGGCCAATTGGGCTAGGTTGGGTCTAGTTGTCCAATTGAGGCTTTGGTCAAGTTCCACAAGTGATTTAAGATAGACTTGACTCATTGGTTTCAATCAATTTGGCTTAGATCAAGTTTTGACACATTTTGGCCTTTTAGGTCAAAATAGGTCAACTTGGGTCAAGTGGGCCAATTGGGCTAGGTTAGGCTCAAATGTTGGCTTGGTCAAGTTCAAACATAGGTCATGAGTGAACTTATATCAATGGTTTCAATCAATTTGGCCTATGGTGGATTTTGGCTATGTTAGGTTTCATTTTAGGTTAAGTGTTGACTTGGTCAACCCTTAGGTTTGACTTGGTTTGACCCAATTTGATTGATTGATCATCCCATGATGATTGTTGATCATGATGAGAGGCCAATATGAGTTTGGTTCAATCCAATTTGGTTAGGATCAAAAGGCTCATAAAATTTAGGTCACTTTGGGTCAAGTGAGCCTAAGTGGGTCAAATGGCTTGGTCAAAGCTTGATTTGAAGTTGATTGATCTTGTATATGGACTTATTGAAATATAAATCCATTTACAAAGTGGTTTGAAGTCAAATGGATTTTGATCCATTTGAAAATTTCATATTCAAAGGAAGAATATGAAGGGTCTTGGGTTTGATTTGATTTGTTTTAATTGTTTGATTGAGGTTTGGATTTATATATGAACTCATGATTGTAGGATTGATTGAACCATGAGGGAAAATCAAGAGTTTGGCTTGATTTGAGAGTGATTTGGCTAAGTTCAAGATTTTGGGTTGAAAGGCTTAGATTTGATTTTGAGTTGATTTGAATTTGACTTTTGGAATTGATTTTGATTGTTTAGATTTATATGTCATTTATGTGTATGCGAATATAAAAGAAGATATATATTGATCATGAGAAAATTTCAAGAATTTGAAAGAGTTTAATCATGATTTTGGTTAAATCCATTAAAGGGAATTTAAAGGATTTAAAGTAATTTTTTTTAATTTGAAATTTAATTTTTGAATTGGATTTGATTGATTTATATTTATATTTCATTTATATATGAGAATATAAATGAGAATAAAAATAAGTTTTGAGAAAATCCCATGAGTTTGAAATGGTTTGATCAAAGTTTAGGTTAAATCCATTAATGGAAAATTTAGGGATTTAAGAGAATTTCAAGGATTTTAAATTTGGAATTTAATTTTTGCCTTCGATTTGATTGATTTATATTTATATTTTATTTATATATAATAATATAAATGAGAATATAAATAATTTTTGAGAAAATATCATGAATTTGAATAGGTTTGATCAAGGTTTAGAGTTGATTTTGGCTAAGTCTTTTAATGAAAAATTAAAGGGACTTAAGAAAATTTTCATAAATTGATTTGGAATTTGAATTTGATTTAATGAGTTTGAATTTATATTTCATTTTTATATGGGAATATAAATGATAATATAAATTAATTATGTGAAAATCTCAAAGATTTGCATAAGTTTGAATCATGATTTTGGCTAAGTCCTTAAGAAAGGGTTAAGGACTTAGGAAATTTGAACTTAAAAATTTTTGATGGATTTTGATCATGGGTTTCAATCATGGATTTCAATCATGGATCACGATCATGAAATTTAATCATGGAACAGATTTGAGTTTGAGAAAATTAAATAGAATTGATTTGGAGTTTGACTTGAAAGAAGGAAAGTGAGGAATGGTTTAAGCTAAAGGGTAGGAGATTTTCCTAACACCCCAAGGCATAATTCACATGGCTAACTCTTCTAAGTCTTCTAGGGCTAGGGGAGTGTCCACCTAGTCACTAGATGTGTCCTAAGACTAAGGAACTCTTAAAGTCTAAGAGAAGACCTATGTCTAGGATGGAGGTGTGGAGAGCTCATTTTAAAAATGAGATCAACAAAGGATGCCCAATAGGTATGGTGTGACTAACCAGGAACACCGCATGTATTGGTGTTGACCGAAATGATCAACAACACCAAGAGATCACAAGCACTAATAGAGACTATCTATCTTTTACCCAAGGGAAAGAAAGAATCTAGAGCTTAGTGCAATGTGGCTCTACTTATGTCCAAGACATAAGAGAGAGGGAAGAAATTCACTAAGGGATAGAGTATGAACATTCCACTAGGGAAGCAGGTTTAAGTCATCCACAAGGGGATGAAAGGTTTGATTTGGCTGGAATCCCAATAGGGGGAGATCTCCACTAGGGGAGAAGGTTGAATTTGTTTCAAATTTTGTTTGGGTTCTAATTTAAATTTTTAGGATGAACCCTGTTGGTTTACAATGGGTTGTATTGAATAGGAGGCATTGAGGCGAAGACCTAACTCAGATTTACCAATCCAAAGGGGTAGTTTATTGAGCACATAGTAGGACTAACCACCCAAAGGGATGCTTTTTGGTATGCAGTAGCTGTACTAGGAAGAAAGCGTAGCATACTTACATCCTCCAAAGTAAGAGTTCTTTGGGGGTAATCTATTGGCAACATTGAACCAACGGGATATTGAGAATGCCAGGGAGTTAGATCAACTCAAAGATAGTCAAAATTGATTTCATTTTTTAGATTTATTTGATTATGATGGATCCCATAGGTTTGTGATGAGCGAGTAGAGCCTAGACCTTCAGTTACCAATTCAAAGGGAATAGTCTACTAACCACAAGGTAGGACTATCCAACCAAGGAGAAATTCCTTTTGGTATACACTAGTCAAGTCTTAAGAAGAAAGTATGGGGACTCACATCTTCTAGAGACAAGAAACCACTGGGGTGAATAGTTGCTTTGGGCAACAAATTAGACCCGACCTAGGGCTGACTTTTGAATGAATACCACTGGGGGACTTAAATCAGCTCAAAGATAGTCAATATTATTTTCATTTTTAGATTGTTTATTTTAATGAATTTCATTGGTTTACGATGGATCAAACTGAGAAGGAGCTTGTAGAAGCCTAGACCTATCTCAGATTTATTGAACAAGGAGTAGCTTAGATGGGAGAACTATCCAACCAAAGGAGTGCCTTTCAGTTTGCAATGATCAATTGAAGGGAAGAAAGCTGGGACTCACATTTTCTACTAGCAAAGATGGGGTCGATTTCTTTGGGCAAATAAATCAGACCCACTTGCCGTCTGCGATAATCATGCTAGAAAGAATGCATCATAGTCTTACATCTTCCAAAGTAGAATGATGGGTAACACACTTGTGGAAAATAGATTAAACCCAACTAAGGGTGACTACGAGTGAGTCGACAGGGATTTATCTCAACTTAGTCAGGGCAATTCTATGGAGTTCTTGACACGCCAAAGATAGGATGCCTACTTGGGAGAAGGGGCCCTTTGGGGGCTTAAATTCCTAATCCACAAGCGAATTAACTTTGCTTATTTATTTTATTTTGTTAGTTTTATCATGGACCCTATTAGTTTATGAGGGATCAAACTGAGAAGGAGCTTATATCAGCCTAGACCTATCTCATATTTACTGAACCAAGGGAGAATCTAAGCATTTGCTGAACAAATTTTCCAACATCAAGGGTGGCTACTAGGAAAGGGGATTCCAAAGTAACCCGGTAGTGCTAAATGGGTCAAGGACTTGATCCAAATAGAGTGCCCATGGGGGATGGGGCGGTAAGGGCTTAATCCAACACCTAGAAAATGACATGGAGTCATAAATTCAATAGGTAGTGTCCAACTCAAGGAGAAAATGGACTCACATCCAAGAGTGGTGTACTCCGGGTGAGTCAGTCGACATAGAGAGCATCAACAACCTAAGGTGCCATGATTTGTAATGTCAGGAAGAAAGCTCGAGGACTCATATCCTTCTATAACAGAATTGACTGCTGGGATAGTCTATTTTTAGCTCGACAGGTGCTACCCGACCTAGGTTGACTACTGAGTGAATGTCACTGGGGACTTATATCAAATCAAAAGTAGTCAAGAGGAAAGGAGCCTCTGGGGGGCTTATCCTAAGCCTCAAATATACTCAACCTAGTTAGAACATGATGGCTAGTTCAAGAAGAAAGCACGGGGACTCATATCTTCTTAAGCAAAGTCAACATGAGGTAGCTTACTGGCTAGGCAGTGAAGCATACCATACTAACAATGCGCTCTTAGGTTTGCAATGATCAAATTGGAAAGAAAGCTCAGAGACTCACATCCACCAACAAATGACCATGGGTGACATACTAGCGAGGTAGCATGTGGACCGACTGAAGCTAATGAGTGAGTGCCACGGGGCTTACTCCCACATCAAAATAGGAGACAAAGATTTGTGTTTATTTTGTGCATGTGTTAAAAGGAATAGGATGCCTCTTGGGTTCTCTTACACCTACATTTAAGCATGGTGGGGAATTATTAAATTATTCCATGAATGTTAAAAGGAATAGGATTATTTTTCAAACAAGTTTTATGTCATGGGTAATATTTCTTTAGATAGAGCCCATTAATTGGAAGCATCTGGTGTTCCCCTTTATAATCAATAAGCTAATAAGATCCTCATAGTGGCCTTCTAATGACATGGGGCCTTTCCAAGTAGGCTCAAACTTGCCTCCATCTTTGATGGGCAACAATTGGTCTCCTTAGGACTAACACAAGTTCTCTCTACTGAAAGACTTAGGGAGAACCAGTTTATTATGAGCTTGAATCATTTGGCTTTATACAACTCGAGATTTTGGCACACCCATAGGAGACTTTCCTCCAAACCTTCGAGCTCTTCTAAGCATAACTTTGCATTCTGCTCTATAGTGATCTTGTTACCCAATGTTATCCTTAGTGAAGGGAGTTGAACTTTTAAAGGAAGAACGGCTTTGGACCCATACACTGACAAAAATGGGGTAGACTGAGTTGGAGTTTGGTATGTAGTGCGGTAGGCCCACAAGGCTTCAACCAACTGCTCGTTCCACTATCGTTTATTGTCATCAAGAGTCTTCTTTAGTATCTAGATGATAGTTTTGTTGAATGCTTCTGCTAAGCCATTTGCTCTAGGGTAGTAGATGGTAAACTATCTCCAATATATACCATGTATTTTGGAAAAGCAGTTGATCTTCATACTTTTGAATGCAGTACCATTATTAAATATAATTTTTCAAGGCACCCTGAACCTATATATGATATGGTTCCTAAAAAATTGAAGCACATTGTGAGCTATGACCTCTGAGTGGATGGTTTTCTACCAGAAAAGTAGTATGGACTAAGATGAATCGATGCCCCTTGGAAGAAGGAGGATCGATCGGACCTACAATGTCAGTACCCCAACACTCAAATGGCCATGAAGCCAAAGTAGAGTGTAGAATGTTGGGTGGTTGGTGGAGGACCACCGCGTGCACGACGATGGCATCTCCTTACGTCCATGCAATCTGATCATAGAAGGCCGTAGTATCAAGTCTTTTGATCTTTGACTTCATCTTCGATCGGATTAATGCTCCACATAGACCGAATGTACCTCGGTTACAATGCCATGGGCATGTGTTTATCTAAACAACATAGCCACATTTGGTCAAAGGATCGTCGGTACAGGGTGCCATCAACAAGAGCGTAGAAGAGAGCTCTCTATTTCACTTGATGAGCTTGTGACTTTTCTTGAGGTAGTTTTCCAGTGTTCAAGTAATCTATGAACGATTGCCTCCAATCTAGCTCCTTGTCCATTTTGGAAATGGCAACCTCCCCTTAAAGAGAAAGTCTCTCGATAAGTTTTGAATCAATAAGGGATAAGACTTGTCTGTTTTGGACCATTATTGAAATGGATTCATCCTCCGAACATGCCAACTCTTTGGCAAGCTTTGCTAAGGCAGCTGGCACTACATTCTCTACTCGGGAAACCTTATAGATGGTGACTTTAGGAATCTGGGCCAATAGCTTTATGGTATACTCATAGTAATGATGAAGCTTGGGCTTGAGGACCCGGTAGGACCCATCAATCTAGTTAATGACCAACTGAGAATCCCCAAAGATGTTGATGCTCTTGACACTGATAGTGATGGCTAACTCCAAACTGATAATCAAAGCCTCATACTAAGCTTCATTATTGGTGCATGGGTTGGAAAGATAGTATGAGAATCTCATCACATTGTGATTTGGAGTTAGAAGAACTATTCCTACCCCTGCCTTTCCTGGGAGAATAGATTGTGGTGTTTCACCTTTAAGAAAAGAAGCAACACCATCAAAATACATCTCCCATTGGTGGTTATCATGCTCCCTTAAGTTCATGCTTTATTCATAGAGGAGATCATCACTAAGCGGAGAATCAGCAGAAAGTAGGTGTACTGCTAAGAAATCTGCTAGTGCCTGTCCATTTATCATACGGAGGGGTACAAATATGATATCGAACTATGAGAGTATCATGGACCAATGAGCAAAACGTCCAGAAAGTGTTGGCCATATCATGAGGTACTGCAATGGATTGGTTTGAGAGGTCAAGTTCACCTTATGAGAAAGCATGTAGTGTCGTAGGTTCTGAAATGCAAAGATCAAAGCTAGGCCATGCTTCTCAATAGGTGGATAGTTTGCTTCAGCAGGGATCAGATGATGATTGAGGTAGTAGAGTGCGCTTTCCTTCCCCTTATCATTGGCTTGGGCCAACAGAGTGTTCAGGGAGTCATCCAATGCAGTAGTATAAAGGATCAATAGCTTGCCCGGGATAGGGGTTGCTAGAACTCGGGGCTTCATCAAGTACTCTTTGATGTCTTTGAATGTGTGCTGGCACTTGTCATCCCACTTAAACTTGGCATCATTTTTGAGAAGTGCTGAGAAGGGCTTGCATCTCCCTGATAAGTTTAAGATAAAGAAACTTAGATACGTCAGCCATCCTTGAAAGAATCTGAGTTGAGTTAAACTCTTAGGAGGTGGCATTTTTAAGATAGATTTGATCTTTTCAAGACCTATTTCTATTCCCTAGTGTCAAACAACAAACCCAAAGAATTTCCCTGAAGCGACTCCGAATGCACACTTCAGGGGATTCATCTCAAGGTTATATTATCTTAACCGTGCAAAAATTACTCTCAAGTCAAAGAGATGGTCTTTCTTTTTTAAACTCTTGACTACTAAATCATTGATAAAGCACTTAATCTGATGATGGATGAGTTCATTGAAGATCTGAGTCATGGCCCGTTGGTATGTAGCACCAGTATTTTAAGGCCGAAAGGCATGACCCTATAACAGAATATTCTGATCGGGTTTTCGAAAAGTAGTGTTTCTTTCATCTTCAAGAGACATCTTGATTTAGTTATGGCCAAATGATCAATCCATAAAAGAGAATACTACATGAGATGAGGTAATGTCCACCATTAACTCTGGTATAGGAAATGGAAACTCTTCTTCTTAGTTGGGATGACACTAGCTAACCAGGTAGGATATTTTTCTTCCTTGATGAAACCAGCATCGATCATTTTCTTGACTTCAGAAATGACCTATTGTTCAATTTTTAATTGCATGCATCTAGGAGCTTGCTTAATAGGGGTAACACTAGGATCTATTGGTAGCTTGTGGACTGCCATGTCAAGAGATAATTCGGGCATTTCTTCATAACTCCATGCAAAGAAGTCTTTAAACTCAGTCAATAGCCTAACTAAGTCATTGGTTTCTTCTTCGTTTAGCAACGAACTGATGTATGTCAGGCGAGAATTTTCTTTTATCCTGAGGTTGATTTCTTTTATCTTGTTGATTGTTGAATGAATCTCCTCTTCAAACTCTAGTGGTGCCTCTTTGACTTAAAGATCATCTGGATCATCTGAAGTTTCTAAACACACATTCTCATAAGAGTTGGGGATGTGTGAGAAGAACCTATCAGCCTCCAAATGATTAGTAACAACTAGGCAAAAATTTGTGGTGAATAAATCTCTTATAGGCAGCCACCTTTCATATATGTGGAGAAAATAAAGAGAAGACCTTATAGAAATTTGTCTTGGTAAGATGCCACACAGATCCACAGATGTACTTATTCAGGTGATCAGATACGTCATTAAGATATAGTGTACTATCTCGAAAGATAGAAGTCACTACCCTTTAATGGAACCAATCACCTCCATAAAGACTCCTAAAGATGATGGGTTTGCATATGTACTAGAGATTCTTCCCCTACTTTACATGGAAAAGTAAAGCAAGATTTATTTTAAACTGAGTTCATGAAATTCCCTACAGGGGCAAGCCCCCATAGTTAATTACATCCTAAGGGACATGATCCCCTAGGAAAACTCTTGATTAAGGTAAATGATCATTGTCTCTAAATATTTCAATAGGAAAGACTATCAATCGATTGGTTTATATTTGAAGATCAAATGGGATTGATCAAAAGAGGGAGTTATTATCGAAGCCAAAATGGGAAATAAGTAGGAGATGCTCACGATGCTAGGAAACCTAGCGAGCATCTCAAACTATCTTAAAATTGGGCTTTACATTTTAAAAAATTAATTTAGTTTGTTTGAGTTGTATTTTTTATTAGAATTTTAGGACTTAAGATTCCATAACACAAGGAAATGCCTAAGAGGTGAGGAATTATGATTATAGCCCATAAAGGGGGGAAGCAACCTCAGAATCTAAATCTAGGGAGCTTCGACAAGGGCTAGAAGCACAACCTAAATTGAAGACAAAAATGGGTAATTAGTTTGCATCCACAAGAGAGGACAAACCACTGACTTGACTTACAACCGCTGGGGGGCGCCAACTAACTCCTCCTACGATTTTAAATACATGTAGGCAAGTCTTTATGCTTATGCAAGATAGCTAGGCTATTTTATTATTTAGAAAGAGACTAAGTCCTTAAACTCACTCCCTAAAGAGACTAGATCATGTAAAGGGACATGCTTCAAATGACCTAAATCTAATGCATTTCAAATTTTATTTTATTTTCATTTTATTTTCATTTTTGAATAAATATTTTGACTTAGGCTAATAGAATTTTTATGACTAATGCATGAGAAATCAGATTATTGGACAAAATCAGCAAGAAGGGAGGAGGTGAGCTTCCACCACAGCTCTCACAGGTCAAGTCGGGTTCTCTGGTAAAGGTGGAAGTCCTCCAATCAAGACAAGATGCATTTATGCATGATATTATAAAGAAAAGCTCATCCTTAAGGTTGCTAATTCTTTTATCTTGATTTTAATCTAGCTTTATGTGGTTATGAGTTGTTTATTTTAATTTGAGTTGTTAAGTTGGGTAAAGATTTATTTTTAAGAGCCTAATCCACATCCAGATACATAAAGCAAGGAAGAAACTAAGAAAATCATGCCATAATGCAAAAGCTAAACAAATCATTAATCAATTTATAAAATCAAAAAAGAATAAATGGTAATTTATGGTGCATCTTGCACAAACCAAAATATCAAATGTGGGTAGCTCCACCATTATAACCACATTGACCTCATTTTTAGAATGAGCTCTCAACACCTCCATCTTAGGCTTAGGATTTCTCTTAGACTTTAAAAGTTCCTCAATTTTATGACACATCTAGTGATTAGGTGGACACTCCCCTAGCCCTAGAAAACTTAGAAGAGTTAGCCGTAGGAATAGGTCATGCCTTAGGAGTGCTAGGATAATTTTTGACCCTTTAGCTTAAACCATTTCTCACATTCCCTTCTTTCAAGTCAAACTCCAAATCAATTCTATTTGATTTTCTCCAAACTCAATTCAATTCCATGATTGAAACCCATGATCAAAATCCATCAAAATTTCCTTGTTAAATTTCCTAAGTCCTTAACTTCTTGGGACTTAGCTTGATTCAAACCTATTCAAATCTTTGAGATTTTCTCATACTCCATTTATATTCTCACTTATATTCACATTTATAAATGAAATATAAATTCAACCTTAAATCAAATTCAAAATTCCAAATCAATTCATGAAAATTTTCTTAAGTCCCTTTAATTTTTCATTAAAGGACTTAGCCAAAATCAACTCTAAACCTTGATCAAATCACTTCAAACCCTTGGGATTTTATTAAAACCTATTTATATCTTCATTTATATTCTTATATATAAATTAAATATAAATATAAATCAGTCAAATCCAATAAAAAAAATAAATTTCAAAATTAAAAATTCCCTTAAATCCCTTAATTTTCCATTAATGGATTTAACATAAACTTTAATCAAACCATTTCAAACTCATGGGATTTTCTAAAAATCAATTTATATTCTCATTTATGTTCTCATTTATAAATGAAATATAAATATAAATAAATTAAATCCAACTCAAAAATTAAATTCCAAATTTAAAATCCTTAAAATTTGCTTAAATCCCTTAATTTTCCATTAATGGATTTAGCCTAAACTTTGATCAAACCATTTCAAAGTCATGGAATTTTCTCAAAATAAATTTATATTCTCATTTATGTTCATATATAAATGAAATATAAATATACATCAATCAAATCAATTCAAAATTAAATTTCAAATTAAAATCTTAAATCCTTTAAACTCCCTTTGTGGATTTATCCCAAATCATGATTAAACTCTTTCAAATTCTTGAAATTTTCTCATGATCATTTATATCATTTATATTCACATATATAAATGAAATATAAATTCAAACAATCAAAATTATCAAAATCAAACTCAAATCCATTCAAAATCAAATCTAAGCAAGCCAAAATCTTGAACTTACAAATTAATTCCAAATCAAGACCTCATTTTCTTTCTCATGGTTCAATCAATCCTATAATCTTGAGCTCATATATAAATCCAAACTTCAATCAAACAATCAAAACTCAAATCAAAGTCAAGACTCTTCATATTCTTCCTTTGAAATTTTCAAATGGATCAAAATCCATTTGAATTCAAACTCTGTAAATGGATTTATATTTCAGTCATAAGTCCATGTACAAGATCAATCAACTTCAAATCTTGCCTTGACCAAGCCATTTGACCCACTTAGGCTCAGTTGACCCAAAGTGACCTAAAGTACCCTTATGAGCCAACTTTTGATCCTAACCAAATTGGATTAAACCAAACTATACTTGCCTCCCATCATGATCAAAAATCATCATGGGATGATCAACCAATCAAAATAGGTCAAACCAAGTCAAACATAAGGGTTGACCAAGTCAACTTAACTTAAAATGAAACAGAAATCCACCATAGGCCAAATTGATTGAAACCATTGATCTAAGTTCACTCATGACCTATGTTTGAACTTGACCAAGCCAACATTTTAGCAATGCTAACCCAATTGGCCCCAAAATTGACCCATTTTGATTAAAGGGTTAAAATATGTTAAAACATCTAAGCCAAATTGATAGAAACTAATGGGTCAAGTCCATCCCAAATCACTTGTGGAACTTCAAGCCTCAATTGGTACAACCTAGCCCATTGACCTTAGACCCAACATGACTAAAGGGGTCATGTTGAGCCAAAATTGAACCTAACCCAAATTGATTGGAAACAAAGATACCAATCCACTCCATATGACTAAAACCTAAACCTACCTTTTCCTAGATGGGTCAAATGGGTCAACTTGACCCATTTGACCTAAATGAGTCATATGAGCCAAAACCAAATCTATACCAAATTGAACCAAACCAAAGGCACTAAAATATTTCAAATGGTCATATGAACTTGAATCAACCCTTGGTTTAACCCAATTTGACCAATTGGTCAACTTGACCCTAGTTGACCCATGTTGACCTAAATGGGTCAACATGAGCCAAACCCTATCAAATGGATTCCAAATCTATTGAAACTTGGTCAAACCTATTTTCTTAACATATCAAACATACCTAAATTGAAAAAAATAGCAAAATAACAATTTTACCCCTATGCCATAGAACAAAATTTGGCCTAGCCCATGGGTATTTTGGTCATACTCATAATAACTTAAGGCTTTCCTAAAAGATCAAGGGGACTTAGTGATGAGTGGTGCACCCAACCCCATGGGTTCGGATCAACCCATTTGAGCCATGGACCAAACCCAACCGCATGGCTTGAAATTCAATTTTCAAACTCCCCCCTAAGCTCAATTCATGCACATGGATTTAGTAGTGATAATAGCCACTCATATTTTACTTTAGCCAACACATGCACATTTGACATAAAGTAAACAATTTCATTTTAAAATTTTGAAATATGAAATTATGAATACATGAATCACATGGCATACAACTTAACATGTTGGGAAAGATCTAAAGCAATGCAATCATGTAAACAAACTCACTTTACTTAAATCCTAATGACATTCTTAAGGAATAAGAAAATTTAGAATAAATCAAAGTGAATTTCAAAATGATTTTTTTTGTTTAGTTTGAAGTTTGATTTAATTTTAGAAAGGTGAGATGAGTTTGATGTTCCTAACCCATACCCACATGTGTTTTGTATTTTTGTTTAATTTTCAGATAATTAAATCTATTTTTAAGCATTGATTAGGTTAGAGTATGAATTAAGTGGCTTAATTAACCCTTATCTACACCACCTTAGAAAAATTAACTAAATAATTATGAGCCAATGAGATGACATAAAACCCACAAGGTATTTAAATTTGTAATGCACCTAATAATGAAAATTTCTAATGTAATTTGGCTCACAATTAAAAGTTAATTAAGCTAAGGGGTTTATCTTAAGTACTTTTCAAACTTATGAAAGGGGTTTTAATTTTCTTAATTGAACTTAGGCTATTAAACACCTAAGCATCTACCCAAGATAGATTAATTAAGTTCTAGAACTTTTTAGAATTTTTTGAAAATTGTTTAAAGGGATGATTAATGAATAAACTCTTAATTAAGAGGGGATTAAGGATAGAAAAGGGGGTTTAGGGAATAGCTTATGGAAAATACCCCAAAATTATACCATAAAACCCCTACGCACTGGATCAGACCTTAATCAAGCTTAATCATAGGGAAAATCTACTAATCACACCTTAATTACCCTTAATTACATGAAAGGAGTAATTAGGGAATGAAATAGCAATTTTCCCAATTAAGTCCTCAATAAATCTAAAAAAAATTAGGGGAGGGAGAGGTCATCCCCTAAAATAAACCCTGAAAATTTGAGATTAATTGATGACTTAATTAAAGAGTAATTAGCTAATTCAGATTCCTAAAGAAACCAAAAATAAGAAAAAAAAAGGAATTGAAAATCTATTGAAAATATTTTTAAAATATTGTAGATGAAATTATCTTTCCATAGAATTTTTTCTTTTATTTTTTCTAATTTTTTTTATGAAGAGTTATGAATTTTAGAAGTTTTTTAAATTAATTAGAAATTAATTAAAAACACTAACTAATCCCCTTATCGCGAGCGTGGCGATCGGTCAGCACGTACACGTCGCTATGAAGGGACAACTTAAGTTATCACCTCACAAAGCGACAGAGTGCTTATATCCTCGCCATCGATCAAAGATGGACTAAGGATTAACCTGTGACTTAAATCAGATAAAGGATTTATAAAATGTTCCAAACATTGTCAACCGTCCATCTAAAATGCACGGATGGATGACTGAGATGAGCGAAGTTCTTCCCTGAGATTAATGGAGACCGTCCATGATCCAAGGGGAGATCCGAGCCTGATCTAGCATAGAATCATTCAAGATTGAATCCACACCATCTAGAGGAATAGAGCAGCCAATCCAACGGTGTATTTCACATGCAATGAAAATTCATTTCATAAAAGACCAACACTTCATAATCTAAGTGATCAAAAAATCACATACCTTGCTGGAGGTGATCACTGGCACTCGAGATCAATGAGGTAGCTTCGTCTGGTGGAGACGAAGCCCTGTTGAAGTTCCTAGGCCTTGAGGTTGAGTGGATCAGTGGGTGGACCATCTCCTCTTCAAGATCCTTGTAGCTTTGATTGAATTGAGCTCTTCCTTGTCTCCAGAACTTCAGAGAGAGCTTAAGCCAATTCGTCTTAGCCCCTAGATCAAGTGTACAAGAGGAATTAGATGTAGATCGAGTGTAGAGGAAATTGGGAATTGAGGTGAGCTCCCCTATTTTGCACTATACAAAACTGACAAATGAGGAATTCAAATCCTCTCTAGGGACCTTGGGAAAGCTCTCTGATGATTGCTAAAGGTTCGTAGGCTCCAATCGATCAAGAGTGAAGTAAATTTTCATTGAATTAGGGGGAGTATATCTCCCCCTATGGAAATCAGACGACCGACCCATTAGTTGCCATTTTGATCTAATTGAGCATATGGAGTGAGCTATTTTGGTTATTTTGAGTGTGCACATGGTCGGTTTGGCCAGAGGAGTGGAATGCCAACTTCCCATGTGTTGAAATTGAGCTTAGGAGGGAACTTGAAAATCTAATTTTAGGCTATGGGATCGATTTTATTCTAGGGACCAAATGGGCTGACCCAAACTCATCGGGTTGGGTGTACCACTCATCACTAAGTCCCCTTGAGCTTTTAGGAAAGCCTCAAGTGGTTGTGAAGAAGGTATGACCAAAATACCCATGGGTTAGGCCAAAATTTGTTCTATGGCCTAGGGGCAAAATGTCTATTTTGCTATTTTTTTCACTTTGGGTATGTTTGGTATATTGAGAAAATAGGTTTGGCCAAGTTTCAATGGATTTCGAATCCATTTGATAGGGTTTGGCTCATGTTGACAACCAAGTTGACCAATTGGTCAAATTGGGTCAAACCAAGAGTTGGGTCAAGTTCATATAACCATTTGGAATGTTTTAATGGCTTTGGTTTGGTTCAATTTGGTATATATTTAATTTTGACTCATATGACTCATTTAGGTCAAATGGGTCAAGTTGACATATTTGACCCATTTGACCTTTTGGGTAGTCAAGTAGGTTTAGGTTGTTAGTCATATGGAGTGGATTGGTATCTTTGTTTCCAATCAATTTTAAGTTCACTTAACATGACCCCTTTAGGTCATGTTGGGTCTAAGGTCAATTGGGGTTTAGTTGGCCAAAGGCTTTGGTCAAGTGATTTAGGATGGACTTGACTCATTAGTTTCAATCAATTTGGCTTAGATAAAGTTTGACACATTTTGGCCTTTTAGATCAAAATTCAACTTGGGTCATGGGGCCAATTGCTAGGTTAGGCTCAAATGTTGGCTTGGTCAAGTTCAAACATAGGTCATGAGTGAACTTAGATCAATGGTTTCAATTAATTTGGCCTATGGTGGATTTTGGCTATGTTAGGTTTCATTTTAGGTTAAGTGTTGTTTCAACCCCAGTTTGATTTGTTTTGACCCAATTTAATTGATTGATCATCCCAAGATGATTGTTGATCATGGATGAGTAGTTTGGTTTAATCTAATTTGGTTAGGATCAAAAGTTGCTCATAAGGGTACTTTAGGTCACTTTGGGTCAAGTGAGCCTAGGTCAAATGGCTTGGTCAAAGCTTGATTTGAAGTTGATTGATCTTGTATATGGACTTATGATTGAAATATAAATCCATTTACAAGAGATATAAAGTCAAATGGATTTTGATCCATTTGAAAATTTCATATTCAAAGGAAGAATATGAAAGGGGTCTTGGGATTGATTTTTTATTTGGGTTTTGATTATTTGATTGAGGTTTGGATTTATATATGAACTCATGATTGTAGGATTGATTGATGAGAGAAAATCAAGAGTTTGGCTTGATTTGAAAGTGATTTGGCTAAGTTCAAGATTTTGGCTTGAAAGGCTTAGATTTTGAGTTGATTTGAATTTGATTTTTGGAATTGATTTTGAATGTTTGAATTTATATTTCATTTATATATGTGAATATAAATGAAGATATAAATTGATCATGAAAAAATTTCAAGAATTTGAAAGAGTTTAATCATGATTTAGGTTAAATCCAACAAAGGGAATTTAAAGGATTTAAAGCAATTTTTTAAATTTGAAATTTAATTTTTGAATTGGATTTGATTGATTTATATTTATATTTCATTTATATATGAGAATATAAATGATAATACAAATAAGTTTTAAGAAAATTCCAGGAGTTTTAAATGGTTTGATCAAAGTTTAGGTTAAATCCATTAATGGAAAATTATGGGATTTAAGGAAATTTCAAGGATTTTAAAATTGGAATTTAATTTTTTCCTTTGATTTTATTGTGTTATATTTATATTTTATTTATATATGAGAATATAAATGATAATATCAATAAGTTTTGAGAAAAATCTCATGAATTTGAATAGGTTTGATCAAGGTTTAGAGTTGATTTTGGCTAAGTCCTTTAATGAAAAATTAAAGGGACTTAACAAAATTTTCATGAATTGATTTGGAATTTGAATTTGATTTTATGAGTTTGAATTTATATTTCACTTATATATGGGAATATAAATGAGAATATAAATTGATTATGATAAAATCTCAAAGATTTGCAAGGTTTGAATCATGATTTTGGCCAAGTCCCAAGAAAGGGAAGCTTACTGAAATTTGAACTTAAGAATTTTGATGGATTTTGATCATGGGTTTCAATCATGGATTTAAATCATGGATCTCAATCATGGAATCATTTGAGTTTGAGAAAATCAAATAGAATTGATTTGGAGTTTGACTTGAAAGAAGGAAAGTGAGGATGGTTTAAGCTAAAGGTGATTTTCCTAACACCTCTATGGCATGACCTATCCCTATGCCTAACTCTTCTAAGTCTCCTAGGGCTAGGGGAGAGTCCACCTAATCACTAGATGTGTCCTAAGACTAAGGAACTCTTAAAGTCTAAGAGAAGTCTTATGTCTAGGATGGAGGTGTTGAGAGCTCATTCTAAAAATGAGGTCAACAAGGATCGAGAAGCCCCTCCACAGGATGCTCCACCCTTGGATATGCTTATGGAGGATCAGCCCAAGGTGGACTATAATGTCCTCTCTCACCTAAGAAAGTTTCCATATAATCTAAGCATATATGATGCCCTTATCTTATCCAAAGAAATAACAGAATCACTAATCAAGGCTCTCCTTGATCTAGAGATATGCTTACCTCAGCTGACCGCTATTCGTGAGGAGGCACATTATTCCAGAGAAGCTCAGAGGATCACTTTCATAGATGAAGACCTTCTTCTGGAGGACATGGAACACAACCGTCCCCACTACATTATAGTTGACATGGTGACTTGTCGAAGTCGCCGATCCAAGTGCATGAACATTATGAGTCTATGCCTATTTGAAGATCAACATCTCCACACAAGGAGAGATCGATGATGTTGAAAGGATTCAATGAACAAGGTGAGCGATCTTTAGGTTTCATAGTGTTACCTTTGGAGATAGGTGACTGGAAGACTGAAGCCAAGTTTTATGTCATTGATTCGAATACTTTGTTCACCATTTTGCTTGATAGGCCCTGGATACATCAGAATAAGATGATTCCATCCTCTCTCCATCAGTGCATCAAGTTCAAGAAGGATGATATTGAGTACTGTGTCAAAGGAGATGAAAATCTATTTTCAGTTAGAGAGGTTGAGCTATATGAGGATGCGACCTACTATCTTCCTCAAAACACCCTTTCTTGTGAACTTGGACAAAACTCAAATTCAAAAGAAAAATAAAATGAAGAAAAAGAAAAAGTAATAGAAAAAAAAAAGAAAAATGAAGATCCAAGTGAACAAGAAAGGGAAATTGAAGAAGAAATAGAAGATATCACATTCCACCCACAATTCATTCCATCATATGCATGTGGGTAGATGACTCGACCTCCACCGCAGGAGAGGTAGAAACAGAGGTAGTTCAGGGAAGACTGGTTGGCCATCCAACAGGGTTATGTTCTAGTTCATAAGAGTACCCTACTATTCACATAGACTTGGAATCCAGCTGAGGATGAGTCTAATGTGATTAGCATACCAACCCTCTGGGTTTCATTGAGGTGACACTCGGCAAACATGAATACAGGCCTCAGATAAAGCAAAGTATTTAAATCGATGTATGTAAAACTATCAAGCAGCAGTTAGGGAACCTTAGCTCTAACCTCACTTTCATCTCAAAAAGTTGAAGGTTTAGTAGTTAAGGAAGCCCCTAAGTCTTCCAAGGACATGAAGCCAAAGAGATTCTTTTAGGATCATCCTCCTCAAGTCCTGAAGTTGATGTAGAACTTGAGGAGAATTCATACAAAGAATTAATGGAATTACCTTTTTGATTGGTACTCGCCTTGTGTTCTTAATCTTGCAAAGAAGGGTTTGATTCCTTATTCATGGTTTAAGCATAGGTCGAGTACTTAAAAGCTTTGGAACAACACGGGGATGCACAATCAAGATCGTGACTAGATTCAAGATGGTCTACGATGATGATTACGCTAGTTGTCACTAACCATCTAGAGTCTGATAGGTTCTTTCACACCAAATTAACTCTTATGAGGATGTGTGTCTAGAAACCTTAGATGATGAAGATGATCTCCAAATCAAATATGTACCACTAGAGTTTGAAGAGGAGATCCATTCAATAATTAACAAGCATAAAGAAATCAACTTCGAGATAAAAGAAAATCCATGCCCAACATACATCAGTTCATTGCCGAATGAAGAAGAAACCAATAGCTTAATTAGGCTATTGACTGAGTTTAAGGACTACTTTGCATGGAGTTATGAAGAGATGCCTGGATAATCTCCTGATGTAGTAGTCCACAAACTTGCAATAGATCCTAGCATTAACCCTATCAAACAAGCTCCTAGATGCATGCGATTAGAAATCGATAACATGTCATTTCTGAAGTCAAGAAACTGATCGATGTTGGTTTCATCATGGAAGAAAAATACCCTACCTGGTTAGCAAGTGTCATCCTAGTTAAAAAGAAGAATGACCAAATTTGCATATACATTAATTTCAGGGACTTAAACAAGGCATGTCCTAAGGATGAGTTTCCTCTTCCTATACCAGAATTAATGGTGGACATTGCCCCATCTCATCCAGTATTCTCCTTCATGGATGGGTCATCTGGCTATAACCAAATCAAGATGGCCCCCAAGAATGAAAGAAACACTACTTTTCAAACCCTGATCATAATCTATTATTATAGGGTCATGCCTTTCGGCCTTAAAATGCTGCTACATACCAATGGGCCATGACTCGATCTTCAATGAACTCATCCATCAGTTGAGTGCATATTTAGTCAAATCCATCTTTGACTTGAAATATAGATTTAGAAAATTCCTGTTTGTTGGAAAATTCCGACACCGATCTTGAAAAGATCAAAGCTATCTTAGAAATGCTATCTCATAAGAGTTTAACTCAACTCAGATCTTTCCAAGGACAGTTGGCATATCTAAGATGCTTTATTTCCAACCTATCGAGGAGATGCAAACCATTCTTAGCACTTATCAAAAAGGATGCCAAGTTCAAGTGGGATGACAATTGTCAGCATGCATTTGAAGATATCAAGTAGTATTTGGTGAAGCCGCTAGTTCTAGCTGCCCCTATCCTAGGTAGGCCACTCATTTTCTACACTGCTGCATTGGATGACTCTCTTAATGCTTTGTTGGCCCAAGCCAATGATGAAGGGAAAGAGAGAGCTCTCTACTACCTCAGCCATCATCTGATTCCTGCTGAAGTGAACTATCCAACTATTGAGAAACATTTCCTAGCTTTTATCTTTGCCTCCCAAAAGCTATGACACTATATGCTTTCTCAGAAGGTGAACTTGATTTCCATAATGAATCCACTACAGTATCTCATGACAAGGTCAACGCTATCAAATGTTCAGCACATTGGTCCATGATTCTCTCATAGTTCGATATCACATTACCCTCGGCGGTAAAGGACAAGCAAATTTCTTAAAGACACCCACTTCTTGATTCTTGTGATGATCCCCATGAACAAATCATGAACTTAGGGGAGGTTGACAACCACCAATGGGAGATGTATTTTGATGGTGCGCTTCTTTCATAAAGGAAGAACATGATCTACTCTTCCAAAAGGCAGGGAATAGTTCTCCTAACTGCTGTGTGATGAGATTCTCATACTATCTTTCCAACCCCTTCACCAACAATGAAGTTGAGTATGAGGCTTTGATTACCAATTTGGAGTTAGCTATCATAGTGTGTGTCAAGAGCATCAACATCTTTGAGGATTCTCAATTGGTCATCAAATGGGTCCTACAAGGCTCTCAGACCCAAGCTTCATCATTACCATGAGTATACCATAAAGTTGTTGGCCCAAATCCTCAAGTCACCATCTACAAGGTTCCCAAAGTAGAACACAAGAGAGATGCTTTGGCCAAACTTGCCAAAGAATTGAATGTCTGGAAGATGAGTCCATTCCAATAAGGGTCCAAAATAGACAAGTCATATCCCTTTTTGATGTTGAACTCATCGAGAGACTTTCTCTTGAAGGGGAGGTTGCCATTGCCTATAAGGATAAGGAGCTAGATTGGAGGTGACCGTTCATGGACTATTTGAACACCGGCAAACTACCTCAAGAAAAGTCACAAGCCCATCAGGTGAAACAGTGAGCTCTCTTCTATGCTCTCATTGATAACACCCTATACTAACGGTCCTTTGATCAAATATGGTTACATTTTTTAGATAAACACGAATCCCATGGCATTATAATTGAGGTGCATTCAGGTCTATGTGGAGCGCATCAATCCGGTCTGAAGATGAAGATGAAGATCAAGAGACTATACTAGCCTTCGATGATTATGACGTGGATATGTATAAGATTCATCGTCGTGTGCAGATGTGGTCCATCATCTACCCAACATTCTACACCCTACATTGGTCTCATGGCCATTCGAGTGATGGGATACCGATATTGTGGGTCTGATCGATCCTCCTTCTTCCAAGGGTTATCTGTTCATCTTAGCTGCCACCGACTACTTTTCCAAGTGGGCGGCAATCCCACTCAGAGTGGTCATAACTCAGCATGTGCTTCTATTTTTCAGGAACCATATCATATATAGTTCGATGATGAGTTATATCCAATAATGCATTCACGCAAGCACCAAGATCAAGCCTTAGCTAGAAGACATGATAGATTGGAGATACTCCACTATCTATTACCCCAGAGCAAATGACATAGTAGAATAATTCAACAAAAATCTCATCCAAATACTAAAGAAGACTCTTGATGACAACAAGCAGTAGTGGAATGAGCAGTTGGTTGAAGCCTTGTGGGCCTCACCATAACCCAACTTAACTCAATCCCCATTTTTCTTAGTGTATGGGTCCGTCTGTTCTACCTTTAGAAGTTCAACTCCTATCACTAAGGATAGCATTGGGTAGCAAGATCACTATAGAGTATAAGGCAAAGTTACAGTTAGAAGAGTTCGAAGGTTTGAAGGAGAGTCACCTACGAGCATGGCAGAAATGATTCAAAAGCACCTCGAGTTGTACAAGGCCAAAATGATTCAAGCTCACAACCTGCTGGTCCACCCTAGGTCTTTTCAGGTAGGAGAACTTGTGTTAGTCCTAAGGATACTAATTATTGCCTGTTGAAAGATGAGAGGTAAGATTGAACCCACTTGGGAAGACCCCTATGTCATAGAGATGGCCTACCAAGGAGGATCTTATCACCAATGATTAAAGGGGAATGCTTTCAATTAATGGGCTCTATTTGAAGAAATATTACACATAAAATATGTTTGAAAATAATTATCAATAAAAGAACAAAAATCTGATTCCATTTCATCAAAATCTTCTCTTCTTTCGGAGTGTTATTTGTTTGTCTTGCGAATCTGCCATGGCCTATTTAGGGTAAGTGTAAAAGTCCCCCAGTAGCATCCTATCCCTCTTTCACAATACAAACACAATCAAACACAATCTCCCAGAGCTATTATAATAGGTGTGAGAGAACCCAAGAGGCATCCTATTTCGATTAGCACAACTAAGTTAGGTATAAGAGAACCCAAGCGACATCTTTTCTTAGTGGAATCGCAACTGCCATTCATGGCACCATTTCATCAAATTCCCCAGTATGTTTAGGGTAGGTGTAAGAAAACCCGAGCGGCATCCAACTACCTTTAACACAAGCACAAAAAATGAACACATATCTTTTATCTCGGGCTATTTTGAAGTGAGAGAGCAAGCCCCATGGCACTCACTCATTAGCTCTAGTCGCCCATATGCTACCTAGTAGTCACCCTGGTCACTTATTTGAAAGATATGAGTCCCTACGCTTTCTTCCTAACTTGACCATTGCAAACTAATGAGCACCTTGTTAGTATGGTAGACTCTTCCCAGCCAGTAAGCTACCTCATGATGACTTTATTTAAGAAGATGTGAGTCCCTGAACTTTCTTCTTGAACTAATCATCAAGATCTAATTAGGTTAAGTATATTTGAGGTTTAGGATAAGTTCCCCAGAGACTCCTTTCCTCTTGACTGCATTTGAGTTTATATAAGTCCCCCAATGGCATTCACTCAGTAGTCAGCCTAGGTTGGATGACACCTGTTAAGCCAAAGATAGATTATCTTAACAATCTGTTCTGCTATAGAAGGATGTGAGTCCCCGAGCTTTCTTCCTAGGCTGATTGTTGCAAATCAATGGGCACCTTAGGTTGGTTGATATTTGCTATGCAGACAATGACTCACCTGGTGGATACACCATTCTTGATAGATGTGAGTCCCCACATTTTCTTCTCGAGTTGGCCACCGAATACCTATTTAATATATAACTAACCATGTCATTTTCACTAGGGTTTTGGATTAAGCCCTTAGCGACCCCTCTCCCTACAAGCATTCTATTTGGATCACATCCTTTGTGACCCCATTTAGACACTACCCAGGTTAGTCTTGGATTGGATAGCCCCCCATTCCTAGTAGCCACCCTTGTGGTTGAAGAATTTGTTTAGCGGATGCACAGATTCTACCTTGGTTTAGTAAATTTAAGATATGTCTAGGCTGATATCAGCTCCTTCTTAGTTTAATCCCTAGCAAACTAACATGGTCTACAATAAAAAAAACTAAATAAACAAACAAACAAAAATATTTGCTTGTGGATTAGGAATTTAAGCACCCAAAGGGCCCCATTTCCTAAGCAAGCATCCTATCTTTAGGCGGTCGAGAACTCCCTAGAATTGCCGACTACTGAGATAAAGACTTTCACCAGTAGTCGCCCTTAGGTTGGGTTCAATCTATTTTTCCACAAGCAGGTTACCCTAATAGTCATTCCTCTTTGGAAGATGTAAGACTATGATGCATTCTTTCTAGCATGACATAAACCGACAAACTAGTCGGATCGATTTATTGACAAAAGCAACTGATCACCCCAGTAATCTTTTGTAGTGGAAGATGCGAGTCCCCATGCTTTCTTCCCTTGAATTGATCATTACAAACTGAAAGGCACTCCTTTGGTCGGATAGTTCTCCCATCGAGAAGCTACTCTTTGGTTCAAGAATCAAGATAGGTCTAGTTGATATAAGCTCTTCATGTGATCCATCAAATCCAATGGAATCCATCAAAATAAATTTAAAAAATGAAATTAATCTTGACTATCTTTGAGTGATTTTAAGTCCCGATTCACTCAATAGTCAGTCGGGGTTTGATTTGTTGCCCAAAGCAACCGATCACCCTAGTGATCTTTTATAGTGGAAGATGTGAGTCCCCGTGCTTTCTTCCCTAAATTGATCATTACAAATCGAAAGGCACTCATTTGGTTGGATAGTCCTACCCTGTGGTTGATAGACTACTCCCTTTGGATTGCAAAATATGAGCTAGCTCTAGGCCTCCATGGCCCCTACTACCCATCACTAATCAATGGAATCCATCAAAATAATACCTAAAAAATGAAATTAATTTTGACTATCTTGAGTTGATCTAAGTCCCCTGGCATTCACTCAATTGTCAACTCAAAGTTGGGTTCAATCTATTGCCTTGACAATGGATCACCCCAACAACTAGTCTCTACTTTGAAAGATGTAAGTCTACGCTTTCCTCCTAGTACTGCTTATTGTACATCAAAGGCATTCTATTTGTTGTTAGTAATACTATATGTTTAGTAGACTACCTCTTTGGATTGGTAAATCAGGTTAGGTTCCATGGCTCTACTCAGCGATCCATTGCAAAACCAGGTCCATCTCAAAATCCAAAAAATCTAAATAAATTCAACCATTCTCTCTGGAATGAAGCAAACAAAACAATCAATCAATCCAAATAAAATCTTTTGCTTCTCCTCGAGAGATGCAAGTCTTCTAGATCTCAAATTCTAATCCTTAGATTTCACAACCTTTCCCCTTGTGGATGACTTAAACTTGCCTCCCTGGAGAGTTCACTTTTCTATCCCGGGAGTCAAAACAAACACAATTAAACAAGCAACAATTTGAATCAAATCAATTTTTTCCCCGTGAGAATCAAATCAAACATCTGGATCATTTGAACATGTTTCCTAGTGAAGGTTCACATACTCTATCCCTGGATTCCTCCTTCCCTCTCTTATGTCCCGGCATAAGTAGAGTAACATTGCACTAAGTTTTGGATTCCTTCTACACCTTGGGTTAAGAGTAGACCATTCTAGTTCTTGTGATCATTTTGTCAACACCACATGGTGTTCCTTGCCGCCACATCACACCTATTGAGCACCCTTTGTTAGCCTCATTTTAGATGAGCTCTCAACCCTCCATCTTAGACATAGGACTTCTTAGAGTTTGTTTTAAGACACATCTAGTGATTAGGTGGACACCAACCTAACCCTAGAGGCTTAGAAGAAGAGTTAGCCATAGGAATAGGTTATGCCTTAGGGTGTTAAGATTTGCCAACCCTATAGCTTGAACCAAATCCTCACTTCCTTCTTCCAAGTCAAAACTCCAAACTCATATCAACTCCAACTCTAACTCAAATCAATCAATTCAATGGATTTTCAAATCATGAATCATCTAAATAATTGAAACTATGATTAAAGCTATGGTTGATTCCAAATACCAAAATATTTTATAAGTCCTTTGATTCCCTCTTATGGACTTAGCCTAAATCAAATCTAAATAAATTCAAATTCAAAGAATTTTCTCCTAACCCATTTATATTCTCATTTATATTAACATATATAAATGAAATATAAATTCAAATCAATCAAACCAAATTCAAAATTCAAATCAAAATCTTTCCTAAGTCACTTTGATTCCATCTTGTGGACTTAGCCTAAATCAAATCTAAATCAATTCAAATTCAAAGAATTTTCTCATAACCCATTTATATTATCATTTATATTCACATATATAAATGAAATATAAATTCAAATCAATTAAATCAATTCAAAAAATCAATTCAAAACTCAAACTCAAATTCAACCTAAGCCTTTCAAGTCAAATTCTTGAACTTAGCCAAATCAAACTCAAATCAAGCCAAACCCTTAATTTTTCTTCATGATTCAATCAATACTTCAATCATGAATCCAAATATAAATACAAGTTCTAATCATCAAACCAAAACTAAATTCAAAATCAAAGCCAAATCAAACTCATGTTCACACTTTGAACTCAAAATTGTCAAGCAAGTGGATCAAAACCCATTTGACTTCTAATCACTTGCAAATGGATTTATATTTTAATTATAAGTCCATGTGCGAGTTCAATCAAACTCAAATCAAGCTTTGAACAAGCCATTTGACCCACTTAGGCTCACTTGAGCCAAAGTGACCTAAAGTACCCTTATGAGCAAATTTCTAATCCTAACCAAATTGGATTGAACTAAGCCCACCTAAATCCTCACATTGAAACAATCATCATAAGATGATCAATCACTCATTGGGTCAAACCTAAGGGTTGACCATGTAAACATTTAGCCTAAATGAAACCTAAACTAGCTAAGATCCACCAAAATGAAACCTAAACTAGCTAAGATCCACCATAGGCCAAATTGATTGAAACCATTGATCAAAAATCATTCATGACCAATGTTTGAACTTGACCAAGTCATCATTTGAGCCTAACCTAACCTAAATAGGTCAAATGGGTCAAATTGGTCAACTTGACCCATTTGACCTAAATGAAATCAAATGAACCAAAACTAAATATAAATCAAATTGAGCCAAACCATTGATGCCAACATATTTCAAATGGTCATATGAACTTGACCCCCCTTGGTTTGACCCAATTTGACCAATTGGTCAACTTGACAACCCATTTTGACCTAAATGGGTCAACATGAGCCAAATCATATCAACCAACTCCAAATTCAATGAAACTTGGCCTAACCCATTTTTCAATCATACAAAACATATTCAAACTGACAAATGACCATTTTACCCCTAGGCCAAAGGGTAACCTAAAATCAAAATCACTTAAAATTTGGCCAATTCCTTTTCATGGACACTTGGCATCCTCTTAGTGGACCAAATGGTCACTAATGGACATGGTGTTTGGTTAGCCAAACCCAACCCAAGATCAAAACTGACCACTTCCTTCAAATTGAGCACATGGAAATCCTTCCTCCACTCAATTAAGCACATGACAAGCTTCACCACTCCACTCCTCTGACCAAACTGAATGCCATGCCACCTCTAACAGCCTAACAAACTCACTCAAGGAGGTCAATTGGATCAAAATGGCGGAGAACTCTGTCATCCTTCAAGGGGAAGATATACTCCCCCTAATTTCATTTGAATTCAACTCTCTCTTATTTGATTGAAGCATAAGAACTCAAAGGAAGTGATTCCAAGCTTCCGTAAGGTTTCTTAGGCATTTTGCATTTCCTCATTTTTAAATTTCTTCAAACTGAAGAGAAGGGAGCTCAAGAAAATTCAATCTCACTAAATACTCCATGCTAGTCCAATTCACTTTGTAAGCACCTTGAAGGAACTCAATCGAGCTCACCCAAGCCTTCACACAAGTTCTTCAAGCAAGGGAGGAGTGCTCTGATCAAGATCGAGCCCACTTGAAGGAGAACAGCCAGAAAGATCCATCCACCTCAACACCTCAAACCAACAAGGCTTCATCTCCTGAAAGCTACTCAAGGGATTCGAGCGCCGATTATAGCCTCCGGTGAGGTATGCCATTAAACTGAGCATAATTTTATCTCCTCTTGGTTCTTTGTGAAGGGAAGTTTCACCCCAAGCAAAGTTAGCCATTGGATGTCACTTTATATGGTGTGGGTTGAATTTGAGCCAATCCAGCTCAATTGAGCTGATCTTCCCTAAGAGATGGACGGTGGCCATCTCCTGTGAAATATTTATCATCCATCCATGCATTTTGGATGATCAAGATTTAGGATATTTGATTTAATTTTACCACTTTAATCTCAACCGATCCTTGATCGAATGGATGGGGAAAAGCAATAATTGATATGGTTATGATGACAATTTAAATAGCCTCCCATCGCCACATGGAAAGCACAAAATAATTCAATCATTATTAGCTATTTAATTGGGGATTTATTTAATTATCCTTAATCATGAAAACTTCATACTCATAACTAATTCTAAAAATTAAAAATATATTAGGTAAAACATTGGAAATATAATTTAGAGCATATTCTAAAATTATTTCACTAGATTTTGAGCAAGATATTTTCCTTAGGGTTTTAATGAAAACCTAATAACCCTAATTACTCCCTATTTATCAATTAATCTCAAACTTCTGATTAGGGGATGATTCTAATTTTTTTAATTTATTGATTGGTTAATTAATGAGATGCTTAATTACTCTTTATCTATATTAAAACATGAACAATGGTTTAATCCCTTTATTAAGTTAATTAATTGTTAAATAAAGAGGTTTAAGGGAATAAATTTGGAATTTTTCCTAACCATTCCTAAAATTTCTTCCTTAATCAAAACTTAATTAAGGATTAACCCCATAATCACTAGCAATTAATTTGATAAAAAATTTAAAACAAAACTTAATCAAATCATTCCATTCTTAGTGTTCAATAACCTAAGTAACTTAAGGAAATTAAAATCCAACCCACATGTAATTGAAAGTACAAATTAAACCTTTAACTTTAATCAATCATTAAATAAATGCATTAGCTATTTCTTTCCTATGTGCATTGCCAATAAATTCTTATGGTTTTATGTCATCTCAATCATAATGATTTGATATGTTAAAGTGGTGTGTGTGATATAAATTAATTTAATTCATACTTTAACCTCTCATAATATAAATCTAATCATGTTTATATAAGATTGGCAAAGTGTATAGTCCATTCAAAAAAGGACATAACACTTTCTCAAATCCATTCTTATACACTCCAATGTCATGACTTCAGAAGGAATTTCACATCACACATACAAATTAAATAACCAAACTAAAAATCAAATAAATATAAAATTTTGCATCTTTCTAATTTCATTTATTTATTTTGTACATGCATATGTATTTAAGAAAAGTGGTATATTAGTTTGGAAACCCTGGTTGGCTTTAAGTAGCCCTAAGTAGATCTTGTACTTTACACCCCTCGTGCTAACAATGACACCATACTCACTTATGCCTTTCATACATACACATGTGCATGAGAATAAAGGATAAAAGAATAACTCTTTTATACTTAATGAAAATCATGCATCATAAAGCATCCAAATTTTCTTAAGTAACACTACTTAGCATTCATCATTAAAGTGTGCTAAACATTCCCATTTCATGCATGTATATATGCTTAGATTCATTCATATGCATGTTATACATGTTGGGAAAGAAATGAAGTGATGTGTGTTTTGTGATATTAATTCACTTTACTTAATCTTAAAATGCCTTTTTTTTAATAGGTTTGTTTAGAGTTATTCTAAATTTAGGATTAATTAAAACACATAATAAAACATTCACTAAACAAAAATCAAACATGAATCTACTTTAGAAATTACTTAGGATAGGGAAGGAAAGAGAAGTTCTCTTCTCTTTTTTCTCTCTTTACAACTTAGTAATTAATTATAGGATTCACCTAAACCAAATCAAAAGTATAAAATAAAATTAACCCAAAACAACTAAATAACTTAAATTGAAATCATCCTCTAAGTTGAACATTTTCATACTTAGGAAATCTAAACCTTAAAGCCATAGCTAAGCATACCACACAAACCTTAAATGGCACACAAATTATGCTAAGTCACCACTTCTAGCTTTAGGTTAGGTCAGTGCATGGTTTGATGCTTGCTTTTATTTTGTGATGTATTATTTTTAGTCTGGATGTTAGGGTGTATGTGTGTAGACTCAATGATAGGATGATTTAGTCTAATCATTATCTTCTGCAGGGGATTGAGCTTAAGGGGCGCTGTAATAAATAAAAATATAATTGCTTTTGTTGTCTAGGTGTGTATACCCCTAAACATAATCCAATAGGTCAGGTAAACTTGGTTACCCATGTGTGGGGTACTGAGTCAAATATACATGCTTGGGATTTATATAGTTTATTTAGTTAATCTTTATTTTGCATGTGTTAATTAGATTTACCTTTTTCTTTTCATGTACTTTTATAATTAGGATTTTGGAATGATTGTTATAGGACATTAGGCTGAACATTAATCATAATATCTCATTTTATGTACCATGTTAAGCCTTTGGAGCAACCACCTTCCAACCATCCAAAAGAAGGAATCAAAAGAAGAAAGAAAAAAGAAGAAAGAAGAAGAGAATAAAAAAGAAAGAAGAAATGAAAACCCCATAACATGAATTCCTTGCTTAACTTAATTAATTCATTCACTGGTTGTATAATGGTAGAGCTCTACTTTTTTTGAGTTTGGTGGTGCCCACCAAACTTGGCCTTTTATTCATTTGCATTAGCTTTATAAAATATTTGATGTTTTGTTTAGCTTGTGCATTAGAAATGGCATATTTTCCTAGTTTCTTCCTTGCTTGATGTATGGCCTGGATGATGATTAGGCTCTTAGAGAAAAATAAATCTCCTATCAAATTAATGAACTCAAAATTAAAAATAAATAACTTATAACCTCACCTAAAGCTTGGGATAAAAATCAAGATAAAAGAATTAGTATGCCCTTAGCTAGATGTATACTTTATTTTCTAACATCATGCATAAAAGCATACTGTTTCACTCTTGATTGGAGGGCTTCCACCTTTGCCAGAGAACTTGGCTTATTCTGAGAGCCATGGTGGAAACACACCTCCTTATCTTGTTGATTTTGTCCCATAATCTAATTTCTCATGCATTAGGCATGAAGAATCCTACAACCTGAGTCAAATGATTGTCCAAATTTAAAATAAAATATATGAAAATTTTGCATTAGATTTAAGTCATGAATTCATGCCCTACATGATCTAGTCTCTTAGGGAGTGTGTTTAAGGATTTAGTCTCTTTCTAAATAAATAACAACCTTGCTATCTTGCATAAACATATGGTATGCCTACATATTTTTAAACTGTAGGAGTTAGTTGGTGGCCACCCCCAAGCAGTTGTAAGTCCAACAGTCGGGTGATTTATCCTCTCTTGTGGAGGTAAACCAAATACCCATTTTCTCCTTAGATTTAGGTCGTGCTTTTTAGCCCTCACCAAAGCTCCCTAGATTTAGGTTTCAAAGGTTGCTACTTCCCTTTATGGGTCATAAGCATAAATCCTCACCTCTTAGGCAATTCCATGATCTTGTGTCATGGAATCATAAGCCTTAGCATTCTAATGAAAATTCAACTCAAACACCTTAATTCAATTTCAAATATGTAAAGCCCAACCAAAGGGTAATCTGGGGTGCTTACTAGGCTTCCTAGTATCTTAAACATTCCTACTTATTTTCATTTGTCTTCGATAAGAACTCCCTTTTCTTGATTGATCCCACTTGGCTTTATAAAAATAAACCAATGATAGTCCTACCTTTTCAAAATCTTTGGAGACAATGATCATTTACTTTAATGAGTATTCCTAAAGAATCTCATTCTTAGATGTATTAACTATGGGGCTTGCCCTGTAGAGAACTTAATGAACATAAACCGCCTACTTTTCCATGTAAAGTAGGGAAAGAATCTGGTACATTCCAAAGACCCATAGTCCTTAGAGTCCTTTTGAGGTGATTAGGTCCATTATGTGGTGACTTCTATCTTGAGGTACATCCTCAATGTCACCCATCACCCTAATAAGAATATATGCATATCTATGGCATCCTAACAAGATGTATTTTATATATATATATATATATATATTTCATTTATCTTTCTTTTCCTAAAAGAAAAGGAGATTAGATAAAGGGAGATGTAGAATAATTTTCATAATCCCAAGGATTACCCTAACGACTGGATGGTTGTACAGATATATTCCTTAAGGATAACTATAGCTAACTTGTAGCTAAGCTCAAGTCCTTAAATATAAAGAAATCCTCCAAAATATGGCATAGCATGGTAGGGGCAAAAGTTAGATCATTACTCGCACTTCCTCCAACTTTCTAGCTGAAAATCAAGTTTTTTTAAGAGGTTCTTAAGATTTTCTTGACTACCTCTTAAATGAATAAGTTTTATTTAATTTATCCAAAAAAGTAGGTGGATAATACTCTATATGGTATGTACTCTAGAGTATAGGAGAGCGGTGAAGGCCATGGAGGCCTGATGGAGATTATTTGAGGTGGTGGTAAGTAAGTGAATGCTATGGAGCTCTCGAGGTCTCTCATCCCGATCCACCAATTTCTTCCCTCTGTCTAATGTCGCTACTACCCTTGGCTTTTCATAGGCTTTATAGGCTTTAATGATCTCTGAAAAGGTAATTGTTTATTTCTAGGCTAGCCTTGATTAGCTTTTCAAATATCTTAATGGTGAAACCTTTATATATAAGGCCATGAATATTCTTTAATAGAATTTCAATAGCATGTTGTGAGAGGTGGTTCATATTTCATGCTTAAATTATGATCTAAGAATATAATCAATGAGGGACTCACCGGTGTTGAGCCACAAGCCATAAGCTACTCTGTTTTAAAGCAAATCTCTTAATAAAGAGTTGCTCCAACTCAAAATTCTTCATAATCATTGGGGAGTTCAAATATCAATCAAAAGCTATGCCCTAAAGCCGACAAAGAGATAACAATATGCCGCCACCAAAAACACACTAAATGTGCTATATGTTGGTGATGGTTCGCTTCCATCAAAACTTTGAAAGAAGGAAAACCTTAAGATATTGATATCATCAAATTCCACTGGTAGGTCTACCCTTTGAACCCATGAACCACCTTGAGCTTGAGCTAGTGCTTCTTTCACTTATTATTCAACCATGAGTTTGATATATTTCTTGTATGGAGGTATTGTCCACTACATTCCTATACAAGCTAGTACTGCCCTACTCTACCGAAGGTGAACTCTTAGTTTGATACAATAACTCAGCCACAAATGATAGATATACCGGCTTGATTCTAAGTGCTAGAACTACCACTACAAAATCTTCAAGTCTCTTTTTTATCTTGTCAATTTGCTCATCTTTTTGTTTAAGTTGTTGAAGGAGGTGTTGGGTCGAATAGGCTGTATCATCCTGTTCGGCCACAACACCTTTCAAACTCTGATGATTTTGAAGGAAGGAACCTCCAGTATCAACCATATGCACCTTTGTTGAGTCTTCCAACAAATCATCTTCATTGGGATCAAAGCTAACCTTCTCTGAGGTCACCAATCATACCCTAGATTTCCTTCTTCAAGAAATATGCTAAGATATCATCCAAGGAGATCCAACTGTAGGCACAAATGCTCATCTCCATGGTGGGATCATGCTCATGAACGAGATACATCCGACCTCCCTACTACTGAGAGCTAACCCCGTACTGCCATTATGCTCATGCTATCAACTACTATGGGTGGAGTCCCTGGGGATCTATCCATGGAACAATATAATTGTTCCTCTTCCTCTGCTAATATTCATGATCCGCCAGGTGGTGGTGGTGATGGCATACTATAATGTTATGAGGTCACTCCCTCTTCATCAATAAGAGAAAGGGAGAGCTCACCCTCACCAATCGAGAGATGAAATGGGATCCCTTGGCCATGTGGATCACCGTGGGACTTTCTTTTCCTTGATACTTCATGGCTTTATATGAAACCAGAAGATGGAACATGATGGTGGACGGAGTGGAGGGTGGTGGAGACAACACCGACTCAGAGGGAGCTCCTCCCATGATGGGTGGTAAGTCAATAGAATACTATGTGAAAATGCGGTAGCACCAATCGGAAAAAATCTGGTGGCGAGGCTATATTCGACATATTCCTCTCGCTAGTAATATGAACTGATACACGGGCCTCTCTTGCCCTCTCCTAATGGATCTGCTCACCTACACTATGAGGAATAACCGATTATAAATCAATCTGGGCATTAGACTCTAATTGTCCATAAGCCCCTCCAACTTGGCATAAAACTATTCTGAGGCCAGCATATGACCTCCTCCTATCTCTGATAGGTGCCTCATAATGTACCAGAGGTGGGGGTGACACTATAATCCTCCTAACATCTTCCTCCTCTCTAAAAAAGAGGATGGAACTATTAGTTAAAGAGAAACTACCCGGTGACTCCTCATTGAATGTGAGACAATGTCTCCATCTCCTGGCAATGTGCACATGATGCCTGATCTTGACTCTTTGGGATGCAAAGTTCTAGGGAGCAAGGGGAACCTCAAAGGTGGGGAGACTATCCAAGCTGGAAGCTTTCCCTTAGAGCCAATGAGTGGGTACTTACCTGCAAAGATGGGAACAACGCATGGGCACGAGTCAGAGCTGTGGGAACCTCCACCTTCCTTCACCAGGGAAACTTCAGTCGAGGGCATCTCATTATGGATGACTCTACAGCCACTACATTCCTAATATATGGTGAGGTTTGTCACAAGTGATCCGCCCCTCAATCCTCAAAGTGTATCAGATGGGCAAAATAGTTTGGGGAGGCTCGATCCAAGGCCAAATCCATCCCAAAGGGGAAGGTGAACACATACTTTTGAGAATCCA
Source organism: Cymbidium sinense (assembly GCA_021442155.1). Taxonomy (NCBI): domain Eukaryota; kingdom Viridiplantae; phylum Streptophyta; class Magnoliopsida; order Asparagales; family Orchidaceae; genus Cymbidium; species Cymbidium sinense. Next base: position 20,440 of record JAKCPB010001608.1, on the reverse strand, counting down.
TTTGTATTGTATTGTACTTATGGAAAGCTGACTAAGACTGAGCTAAAATTCTGCAATTTTTGAAAACAAACTCAAATCATTTTCTATTTTGATATTTAACTTTTAAGTTTGATTAACAATTTGAATATTAAGTGGGGCTTAAATTTAAGAGATTTTTTTGAATAAATTGGAGAAGAGATTTTGAGTTTATTTGAGTTTAGAGTCCACTTTCAACAAATTTATGTATGTTGAAAATGGGTTCAAATATTTTGAAGAGACTTTTGATGCTTCCATCGGTTCATATTTGAATTTGATTTTATGTTTGAGGACTTTTATTTAACAAATTTGAGTATGTTAAATAGAGGTTCAATTGATTTTGTGATTACTCATTTAGCAAATTTGGGTATGCTAAATGAGATGTTTGAAAATAATTTTCTTTTTTTTGTTTGTTTGATGATGTATATCATGTGTGAATTTAGAAATGGAATCTTTACTTAGAAAATTTGTGTATGCTAAGTAAAGTCCAAATGTGTTTGATTCTTTGTTTTAATTTTTGAAAATGAGGTCTTTACTTAGAAAATCTGTGTATGCTAAATAAAGCCCTACATTTGTTTGGGTTATTGATTTTGAAAATAGGATCTTTACTCAGCAAATTTACGTATGCTAAATAAAGGTCAAATGTGTTTGATTTTTATTTAGATTTTTGAAAGTGGGGCATTTACTTAGCAAATTTGTGTAAGCTAAATAAATTTCAAATGTGTTTGATTTTGGTTTCGATTTTTTGAAAATGATGCCTTTACATAGCAAATTTGGGTATGCTAAATAAAGGCCTACATGTGTTTGATTTTTGTTTTGATTTTTGAAAATGGGGTCTTTACTTAGCAAATTTGTGTATGCTATATAAAGTTCAAATGTGTTTGATTTTATTTTTTGATTTTGAAAATGAGGTCTTTACTTAGCAAATTTGTATGCTACTATAGCAAATTTGTGTATGCTTGTTTTGGTTTTGAAAATGAGATCTTTACTTAACAAATTTATGTATGTCAAATAAAAATCATAATGTGTTTGATTTTGTGTTTTGATTTTGAAAATGGGATCTTTACTTAGCAATTTTGTGTATGCTAAATAAAAATCCTAATGTGTTTAATTTTGTGTTTTAATTTTGAAAATAGGATCTTTACTTAGCAAATTTGTATGCTAAATAAAAATCCAAATTTATTTTGAAAAGGGGGTTTCTATTTAACAAAATGGTGTTAAATAGAATCCAATTTATCTTCAATCTTCTTGAAAATGAAACTCTCATTTGACAAATTTGGGTATGTCAAATGGAATTCTAATATATTTTGATTTTCATGATTTTGAGGAGATTTCCATTTAACAAGTTTGGGTATGTAAAATGGAATTCAATCATATTTTATTTTTCAAAGATAAATTTTATGTGTGATTGCTTTTTGAAAAGAAGGAAATTCCAACCAACATGTGGAATGTGTTGAGTGGAGTTTCAAATGGTGTGATTTTATTTGAAGATAAAGCCCATTCAACAAATTTGGATACATTGAAGGAAGATGCTTATTTTCAAATTTATGCTTTTTGAAAGGAAGAAACTCAACTTCAACATATGTGAGATATATTGAAATGGAGTTTCAATTTTATGATATGATTTTATTTGAAATGAAATTTTCATTCAATAAATTTGGGTATATTGAATGAGGATGTTCATTTCCAAATATGTGCTTTTTGAAAGGAAGAAACTCCAACTTCAATATATGTGAGATATATTGAATGGAGTTTCAATTTTTATGACATGATTTTATTTGGAAATGAAATCTTCATTCAATAAATTTGGGTATATTGAATGAGGATGTTCATCTTCAAATATGTGCTTTTTGAAAGATGATTTTGATTTTATTTGGAAATAAAATCTTAATTCAATAAATTTGGGTATATTGAATGAGGATGTTCATTTTCAAACATGTGCTTTTTTTGAAAGATGACTTTGATTTTGGTCTTGAAAAGAACCTACATATAACAATCATGAGGATTGTTAGATGGGGTTGAGTTATATATTTTGTGAAAATTTTTGTGGAGTATTTTATTATGTTAATTTTAGAATAGTGCTTTTGAAAAGTGAGATTTTTATAAAGGATTTATTTTTCTTATTTATGGAATGAATCTTACCTTACCATAGAAATGGTAAGAAGGTTCAACAAGGTTTTTAGTCATCTCTTTTGGTTAAATTTTATTTTCACATTGGGGACTCAGGGTTTTAAGACCTACATGGAGGTCCTAAAACCTAAAGGATGTTGGCTAGCTTAGCTTAAGAATGAAATGAGCTAAGTGTCAACGAAAAATATGGATAGTCTTGAATTCATATGAAATACAAAGCCATCATCGATCATTTACTAAAGATGGAGAGAGGAACCATCCCCAGCAGAGTTGCCAGAAAAATCTGTGGTGTTTATTTTTATTTGGTTGGACTTTATTATTAAGTGTGTTAGGGGACACCACGCAGATCCACAGATGTACTCATTAGGGTGATCAGGTACTACATTAAGGAATGATGTACTATCTTGAGAGAAGTCACCATCCTATAATGGACTTAATCACAATGAAGACTAAGGCATGATGGGTCTTCGAATGTACCAGAGATCTTTCCCTTACTTTACATGAAAAAGTAAAGTAGGATTTATTTAAACCAAGTTTATTAAGTTCCTTATGGAGGCAAGCCCCCATAGTTAATTACATCCTAAGGAATGAGATTCTTTAAGAATACTCTTGATTAAGGTAAATGATCATTGTCTCCAAATATTTTAAATACAGGACTATCAATAAATTGGTTATTTTTGGAAGATCAAGTGGGATTAATCAAAAGGAGGGAGTTGTTATCGAAACCAAAAGAAGATGAGTAGGGGATGCTCATGATACTAGGAAACCTATTGAGAATTCCAAACTATCTTATGGTTGGGCTTTATATTCAAATTTGAAGAGGATTATATGTTGAGTTGAATTTTTTAAGAAATGGGCTTACAATTCCATAATACAAGATCGTAGAAATGCCTAAGAGGTGAGGATTTATGCTTGTAGCTCACAAAGGGAAACAACAACCTCATATCCTAAATCTAGAGAGCTTTTGCAAGGGCCAAAACACAATCTAAATCTAAGGCAAAAAATAGGTATATAGTTTATCTCCACGAGAGAGAATAAACTACCCGACTGTTGGACTAATAACTGCTTGGGGGTGGCAGCCAACTAACTCCTCCTACGATTTTAAATACATGTAGGCAAGTCTTATGCTTTACAAGATGGCTAAGCTATTATTTATTTAGAAATGAGACTAAGTCCTTAAACACACTCCCTAAGAGACTAGATCATGAAGGGCGTGAATAATGACTTAAATTTAACGCAAATTTTATCAAGTTTTATTTTGATTTTTGGACATTTTTATTTGAAATGGACTATGGGATTTCATTTGCCTAATGCATGAGAAGATTGGTTATGGGCCAAAATCAGAAAGAAGGTGGTGTGTTTCCACCAATGCTCTTAAAGGTCAAGCCATTTTCTCTGGTAAAGGTGGAAGCCCTCCATTAGCAAGAGTGAAGCAATATGATTTATGCAAGATATGAGACATACAACATTCAGGTAAGGGGTTGCTAAATCTTTTATTATCTTGATTAATGTCTTAGGATTTAGGTAAGGTTATCAGTTATTTAATTTAATTTTGAGTTGATTAATTGGATAGAAAAATTATTTTTCCCTAAGAGCTTAACCACATCCAGGTCATTCAACAACCATCAGATAATTAAGAAGCTAGGAAAATCATGTCATCCTAATTGTACATTCATAAACACAACATCAATCAATTTATAAAATTAGCACAAAAAGAATAAGAGGTCGATGTGTGGGTTCCACCGCACAACTGAAAAGAAATATGGGTAAGCTACCCTTATATAACCATTATAAATGAATAATTACAATCAAAAGAATTCATGTTATGAGGGTCTCCATTCATTCTTCATTTTTGATTTACTTTTTTTATTATCTTCTTCTTCTTTCTTCATTTTCTTTCTTTTGGTTTGACTTGGAATGTAGTTTTCTCTAAGGCTTCCCATGGTATGTAAGACATGGTCTTATAACCAATGTTCATCATAATCTCCCATAACATTCATTCCAAATCTTAATTACAAAATTTACATCAAAATGGGAAAGATAAATCTAACTAAACCTACAAAACAAAGGTTAGCTAAACATACCACACAATCAAAGCAGTTATATGAATAATTTAGACTTAGCACCTCACACATGGGTAACCAAGTCCACTTGTCCTAATTTTAGTTATGCTTAGGGGTATAAGCAACCTGCACAGCAAAAGTATTTATATTTTTTATTACAGCGCCCCTTAAGCACAACTCCCTCTAGAAAGCATGATTAGGCTAAAATCATCCTAACATCAGACTACGTACATACACTTTAACATCCAATCTAAAATAACACATCACAAAATAAACATTCATCAAACCATGCATCCCCCTAAACTAAAGCTAAAAATGGTGATTTAGTCTAATGTGTGTACCATTTAATGCTTGTGTGGCATATTTTAGCTAGGCTTTAAGGTTGTAATTTTTTAAGTGTGAAAGATTCAACTTAGATGGTGATTTCATTTCAAGTGATTTTTTTGATTTGTCAATTTTAATTGGTGATTTGATTTGGTTTGAATGAACCTACACTTAGTTACTAAATGTTGTGAAGAAGAGAAGAAGAGAACTTCTCTTTCATCCCTACCTTAAAACATTTCTAAGATAGATTCTTTAATAATTTTTCTTTAGTGAATATTTTATTATGTGTTTTAATTAACCCTAAGTTTAGATTTTCACTAAATATCCCTATTTAATAAGAAAGGCATCTTAGGATTAGTTAAGGTGGATTACTACTATAAAATACACACGCATTTATTTCTTTCCACCATATATACCATGCATATGAATAATCCTAAGCATATACATGCAATATAAATTTTAGCACACTTTGATCATGAATGCTAAGAGATATGATTTCAAATTTTGGATATTCCATTGATGCATGTCTTTATTATGTAGAAAAGAGAGATTTTTCATCCATTAACAAAATAAACATTCACATGTAAAAGTCATAAGTGATTATTTTCTATTATTTTCCAGGGTGTAAGGTAAGACCTATTTAGGGCTACTTAAAGCCTTGTAGCCCCAGGATGTCCAAATTAATATACCACTTTTCTTAAATACATGTAGATGTACAAAAAGAACCAATTGGATAAAAAATCATGCAAAAGATTATGTTTAATTTGGTTGTATAACTTACATAGGTAATATGAAGATCCTTCTTAAGTCATAACATAGAAATGCATAGAAATAGATTTAAGCAAGTGTTGTTTTCTTTTCAAATGAACTATACACTTGCAAACCCTATGTAAATCCATGTTAAGAGAAGAAAAGAGAACTTCATAATACACATCTTATGCTATAATCACATGCAAGCTTATAAACATTCATAAGTAGCACCACTTCATTCATAATATTTTATTTATAGGTTTTGAAAATAATTTTGGTTTAATAGTGATAATAGCTACTCATGTCCTTAACTTTAGCCAATACATGCAATTTGACATAAAAGGAAATATTTTATTTAATTAATTTTTCAAAAGAAATGAATGCATGATTTCATATGGCAAACAATATTTAACATGCTTGGAAAGAAATAAAGGGATGTAAGCACATGACTTCATTCACCTTAATTACTTCCTAAGGACAATCATGTAAAATAGGATTATTTAAAATGATTCAAAATTCTCTAAGAAGATTTTTATTTTTGAATTGGATTTGACTTAGAAATGAAAAGGGTTTGCTGGCCCTAACCCATTTCCCCCATGTGTGAATTAATTTGGTTTAATTTAGAATAATTAGGTTGATTTTATACTTTGTTTAGGTTAAGGTATGAATTAAATCAATTAATTACCCCTTACCTATACCACTTTAACATAATTATCCAAATAATTATGAGCCAACATATGATATACAACCACATGGAAATTAAATCAGCAATGCACCTAAGAAATGAAGGGGCAATTAGCTCACAATTATTGATTAATTAAGCTAAAGGGTTTAATTAAGTATTTTCATAACCATCCTACACATGTAGTTTGATTATGATTTCCTTTAGAATTATCTTAGGTTATTGAACACCTAAGAATCTACCCAAGAATTAAATGATTAAGTTCTAGAATGATTTAGTTTTGAGTTTGATTAATTAACTAATTAATGAAGTGATTAAGTCAATTAATTAAATTAAGTGTTTATCCAATTGAAATAAACTTAGGGGAAAATATTGGAAAAGAAATCCTAATCTCATTCCCCAAGTCCATTCACTATTTTATGATGATTAGCAAGCTTAATTAAGGAATTTATCACTATTTAACATGTTAATTAATCATTTAATTAATTAAAAAAGTGATTAGGGATAAAACAAGCAATTCCCCAATTAATCAAGCAATAAATTTCAAGAAAATCATGGGAGACGTGAGGTCATCCCACTAATTAATCCCAAAAAGTTTGGGGTTAATTGTTGGATTACTTAGAGAGTAATTAACTTAATTACATTTCTAATAAAACCCAAATTGAGTTAAAATCACTATTTAAAATTAATTAATTTTAATTTTCTATTATTCTTCCCTGAATTATCTTTAAAATGAGTGTTTATTTGTATTTTTTGGATTTTTCTAAAATTAGTTTTGAATTTTGAAAGTTTCATTTAAAATTAGAAATAAGCCAAATTAACCTAATCCCAGCATGGGTGGTGCTTTCCACGTGGTGCAATGGGATATGTTATTTAAGTTATCACAATTGGTCAGTCGGGTGGGAGTGTTTTATGGGCCATCCGATCTAAAGATCGGATGGCCGGGATTAATCTTGCAGCTTAGGAATAAATCAGAGGGGATCTAGCATGATCATCACAGTCATCCATTCCAATCACGTGGAACGGACAACATGTGATCCTTCTCTTTTGTGAGCGATAAGAGACGAACACCGTTTGTCTCTCTTTGTTCCATTTGAGCTCACCGGAGCTCGAATTTGGATCAAAATGATCCAACACCTTCGGAAGGAGGCATGCACATGGTCAAGATTTCATGGGGTGAGAATTTCTTCAAAAGGACCAACCAAATTTTCCGGTTTTGATGAGCACCTCACGAGGCTATCACGCACTTCCAATGGATAACTAGTGTAGAGAAGCCATGTTGAAGGAATTAGGTCTTGATTTGAAGTTGATGGTTCGGTTGACCAAGCTCACCTTCAATGGTTTGGGTTTGATCAAATAGTGCTTGGAGACTTGGAAAATGACTTGATCATTATGCGATGTTAATTTGATTTGAATTTATGAGGAGATCTTTACCTCAATTTTGAAAAATTTGGAGCTGGGAATGATTTGAATTTCCCACTCCTTAGCTCAGTTTTGATCTTTTTTTTTTTTTTTTTTTTTTTTTTTGAGGCATGGATTGAACACCCCATATGGGTCATTTTGGAGGAAGGAGAGTGGATGCCCATGTGCTAAGCGAGTGTACTTGGTGATCCAAGTGTTCAAATTTTATTAGAGAGGTCTGTTTGGCCTTGGCTTAGGGCATGGCCATCCTAAGCTCATTGGATGATGTTCACCACCCTCCTTGGTGCCCATATGGACCATTAGAAGGATGCCAAGTGGCTTTGAGAAAGAAATGACCAAATTTTAAGTGAATTTGGATACATTGACCTTGGAAAAAAAATGGTCATTTGGCCATGATTTTATTTTGGGCAAATTTAAAATGATTAAAAATGGGTTGGGCCAAATTTCAAGTTATTTGGAGTTCATTTGATTTGAATTGGTTCAATTTGACCCATTTAGGTGAAGTTGGGCCAATTTGGGTTTGGTTGACCAATTGGTCATTAGGTCAAACCATGGATTTGGTCAAGTTCAAATGATCATTTGGAGCTTATGGGTATTGGATCAATTTGGTTTAGATTTGGTTTTGGTTCATTTAGGTTCATTAAGGTCAAATGGGTTTGACCAATTTGACCCAATTAAGTTACATGGGTTGGTTTAGGCTTGGTTGATCATTTGAAATGTATTGCAAGCTTTGGTTTCAATCAATTTTGATTTTGATTTTGATTTCAACTTTTAGGTCAAGTTGGGTTCATGGTCAATTGGCTAGTTGAGTCTAATTGGTCAATTGAAGCTTTGGTGAAGTTCAACAATCAATTTAGAATGAATTTGACCCATTGGTTGCATCAATTTAGCTTAGATCAAGATTTGACCCATTTTGGCTTTTTTTAGGTCAATTTGAGTCAACTTAGGTCAAGTGGCCAATTAGCTTGGTTTCTCAATTACTTGGTCAATCATTAATTATGAATTGATTTAGATCAATGGTTTCAATCAATTTGACATATTATAGAATTTGGCAAGTTTGTTTCTGCTAAGTGTTGACTTGGTCAAAGGCTAGTTTGACTTGGTTTGACCCAATTTGAGTGGTTGATCATCTTAGGATGATTGTTGCTCACAATGTGAGGCTTAGATGGGCTTAGTTCAATCCAGTTTGGGTTAGATTAGAACTTAGCCCAAAAAGGTGCTTTCGGTCACTTTGGGTCAAGTGAGCCTAAGTGAGTCAATTGACTTGGTCAAGCCTTGATTCAAGTTTGGTTGAACTCATAAATGAACTTATGATGGAAATATAAATCCAATTGTAAGTGGATTGGGGTCAAATGAGTTTTGATTCATTTACAAGTCAAAAGGATGAACATGGATTTAACTTGGGTTAGTTTGATTTTGGTCTGATTATTGTAGTTTATGTTTATATTTAGGCATGTGATTGAAGAAATGACTGTTTGAAGAGAAAATCCAAGGGTTTGGATTGATTTGAGGATGATTTGGCTAAATCCAAGAAATTGGCTTAAAGGATAAATGTTGCATTTAGATTTAAGTTTTGAATTTAGTTTTGGTTATTTGAATTTATATTTCATTTATATTTGTGAATATAAATGAGAATATAAATGAGAAAATCTTTTGAGTTTGGAGTGATTTAGATTTGATTTGAGCTAAGTCCATAAGATGAAATCAAAGAGCTTAGGAAAGATTTTGGGATTTGAATTCAATCATGGGTTTCAATCATTTGATTTAGAATTAATTTATGATTTGGATTTTGGAATTGATTTATGATTTGAGAAAATCAATTGAGGGAATTGATTTAAGATTTGGGTTTTGGAACTGATGATTTAAGAAAATCAATTGAGTTGGAATTGATTTTGGGTTTTGAAATGATTTATGATTTGAGAAAATCAATTGAGTTGGAATTGATTTAAATTTGATTTTGGATTGGTTTGAAGGAGGGAAGCAAGGATTGGGTTCAAGCTATAGGGTAGGCAAGTCCTCCTAATACCCCTAAGGTATAACCTATTCCTATGGCTAACTCCTCTAAGTCTCTAGAGGTTATGTGTTCACCTAATCACTAGAAGTGTCTTAAGACTAAGGAACTCTTAGTGTCTAGAGGAGTCCTATGTCTAAGATGGAGAAGTTGAAGCTCACTTCAAAAGTGAGGTCAATAATTTTCAACTGGTTCTTTTTTATTTTGTTTCGATTAGTGGTATGGAAGAAGATGTAATCATCCTTGTAGACTCTCTTTTTGGTTGGATGAGAACACTATTGGACAGTGTAGATTCACCATTTTTGTACTTTTTTTAAGCCAATCTTTGAATGCAAAGCAATTTTCTATAGGATGGCTAACAACCCGATGATATGAACAGTAATTTGGGTTGTCAGTTTGTTCTAACTCTTTAGGTCTTTTACATTCTGGCAACTCCAACCATGCCTTGAGTGCATGTCGAAATAGTTTAGCTACACTTTCTCTTTTGAAAGAGTATTCTTTATTAATTTTTTCTTTAATAGATGGACGCATTCAATCATCATCTTCTAATTATTACCTTGGGAGCTCACCATTACCCGAGAAAGTTTTGGGTTTATCAGAACTATTTTGGTTGAGAATTGAAAGGTTGTTTGATTTTTCTTCAAAATAAATAGGGTTTCCCCTTATTTATGTTATAGGTTGCTCTTGTTCCTCTATTCAAATCATATGTAGTATGAGATTCACTTCTCCTTAATTCTGGGAGATTCTCTTTCTTTGTTCAGTCTAAATGGCTTTTAGGCTTGGAAAGGTTTAGCTTTTCAAATTTTACCACCCGATCAAGTAGTTCTTGGAAGGTGATGATGGAAGCCATGCATAAATAAGGCATCATTTTATCATTAATGTTGACCATTAGTAGCAGAATTGCATGTTCCTCTTTCAGTAGTTGCTCACACTTCATACATAAGTTATGCCGAAGTTATGTATTTAGTGATCGTCTTCTCTCTTCTACAAGGCAAGGTCAGCTATAGTAGTCTTTAAGACTGCACTGACAAACCTTTTGATGAACATTGCCTTCAACTCGACAAATGTTTTAACTGAGTCATTTGCAATTCTATATACCACTCGAAAGCAGTTGAAGTTAAACTGCTAACGAACTGGTGAAACAACAGTGCATCATTACCTCCAGTGTTGCCACAAGTCACCTTGAATGTGTCGGTGCCTCAGTTACTATCAAATGAATGAATGAATCGGTAACCTTTAGGATACGACACCTAATCATATTCTATAGGGTATGGGAGACCTCTATTCACCAGTTTCTCCACCTGTTCTGCGGCTATGACAACTTTGGTTTTTTCACTTATGATGGTTTCGAGCTGTATGGTTGTCATCGGCTAAGAAGTGCTCAGAATATGTTGAGCAATAAATTGATTGACTTTATTTCTACCATCATGAGCACTTTGTGCTCCGGAGGTCTACGGTGCTTGCTCAACTGGTGGATTGATGGGCGTAGTGTTGGTTGTTTGATGATTGGCTGGAGGAACTAGTGTTGGCGCTGTGACAGCATTCGTCTGCATTATTTGCATCATGAGATTCATCTGTGTCATCATCTGATTCATCTTTGCATTCAATTGAGATATTTCTTTATCTTTTCTTTCATTTGCCGCTGCATTTACCTTTGCACCTGAGCAAGTATAGCAATGTCAGGGAATAACATTATCTTCTGCTTGTTGTTCCTCTTCTTTCTCATCACTTGAGGAACTAAAACGTTTTGCTTTCGTGTGACCTTGTGCTAGTTCTTCAATGTGGATAGGAGGTGTGGCTCCATGACTCCTCGATCAGTATTGTCATGTACACCATATGATTCTTTGATATGCTGCACCATATACACCACCTCTACCCCCACGATATCTTCTTCATCTTCTTCTTCTAGCCTTATCTCTGGCCAATGTCTTCATCTGATTTTAGGCTCAGAGTGTGAGAAGAACATCTCCTCAATTGGAAGGCTACGATAAAAATCAAGGGAAGATCATTTAGGTTGGTGATGGGATTCCTTGAAGAATTCTCTTGTGTCATCACCAAGCATTGATTATAACATTCCTTTTGGAACCCATTCTATTGGGTCTATCGATGGATCTATATTCAAGGAGTGTCACACCTTTTTTCCTTTTGTGCTTCTTTTCTTGAGGCTTCATCCTCCAGACTATTTTCCCTTAACCTTCTAGTGGATTCTAATGCTTTAGGTCATCAATGTTCACCATGGCTTGTTTGTAATGCTCTTGCTTTCTTACTACCATTAATGGTAGCTTCTACAGTGGAGTATTATTGGCCTCAATGATAATTGGCTTTTGATATCTCTTCTTCATAAAGTCTTATTTTTTTTTAAAACTTTTAAAATTATATACTCGAGGATAGAGTTTGTTTTTTTGAGGTTTGGTAATTACTATTGAGCTTATAGAATTTAACATCACCATAGAGCTATTCCTTTTACCCATTTCAAATTTTCAAATCTATGTAGGAATACTCACTTCTATTTGTGGTGGTGCAGTAATGGGTCAAGAGCTACTTAGAATCAGATTCCTTCTCCTCTCTAGTTAGCTTTCCTCCATATGAGGATGCTTTAGCATCATGTCGACCTTACAAAGGCGGTGAAGCAATTCACATGCACTCACCAAAATTGTTGCCATAACTCTCTTTATGGATGGAACTCACATGTCCCAACCTTTCACAGAGGCTCTTTTGAGGAACCTCCCTGCAATAGATGTTTTAGTGGATTTGGCCTGCTACTTTGATGTGCATGATTGTCTCATGCTAGCGAGAAAGGATGATCATTGGAAAATCTATGCTACCAAATTGTATATAGCACCGTCACCGGTTTGATAATAGCCGATCTGACTCTTAGCAGATAGTGAACGAGGTGTTCTGGAGATCCATTTTGTATAAATGAAAGATGGGGATTAGTAATCAGTAATTGACATATTATCGCCACACTTTCAAAATCCAAAGAAACAACAGAACAAATATGATAGAATGTTAAAACAAGTTATATCAAATAATCTAAAATTTTTATTATGTTTATTATAAAATAATTTTAAATTTCAACTAATTTTATTTTATAAATAACTTTAATTTTAATTTATTATACTCATACTATTATAGCTATTATTAACCAAAGATGAAAAGAGAAACTGTGGAGTCATTAGAAATTTGTGGGCTTAAAAAATTCACCGACTTCTAAAAAATTTATGTTCGCTTACATTTTCAAAGAGATGAGCTAGATAAGCTACCTAGATATTTCACCCCTCATTTAAGGACTTTAGATCTAGGTTTCTTATAAGCACAAGCACATATAGTTAATTACCCTCTCAATGTTGAGAGAATTTTGATTAAGGCTGATTCAATGGATAGCATATAGAAAAGATATAAAGTTTTGAAATTTAAATTTATGCACCATCATCATTTAACTTAAAGCGATGGTTGGGGAATAATGGTCACTGATCAAGATCCCATGGTTTTATCTCATTTTGGTCCCTGCTATGGAAGTGTGACTAACTCTGATTGAAGGATCCTTGATGAGTTGCATCCAAAGAACCTTGTAACTTGAGGTGGTGTTTATCTAAGAAGACATGCTTAATTTAGCTAACATATTTTTTCCATCGTGCACCCATGGTTCACATCTCAAGGGATAGAGCAATTGAGGAACATACGGGCTATAGTCGTCATCATAATATAATGGTGTCATTTGAAAAACCACCCAATCGAGAACTTCAATCATCATATCAACCAAACCATACTTAGAGGACCTTACCTAGAGATTGATTGAGGTAAACATAGCATGTACTTAACATTCCCTTGTGAGTTAAAATTTTCTTAATTTGTTACCTTCGCAAACAATTGTGGTTGGTTGGATGGAGTTTGCTTTTAAGTATTTAAGGATTTAAGCATTTATAACTTAATAGCATATTATAATTTTCTTTTAAATTAATACTTTATTTAAAAGATTCAAATTAAATTGATTTAAAGTTACAAATGCATTTTGATGACGGTATCCCCTCTTATTGAAATTCTCATTCAACGAAGCCATCATCGGGGTAGTTGTATTATATTGATGTTACATATCTCAATTTTATTAATTTAATAGAGAATCCTTATCATATGATGAATTATCTTCTAATATTTTACTAAGTTGAAATTCTTATAATATTATTATTATTAGATTTTAAGTTTTGTTAACCCACCAATCTAAAGACCCAAGGAAGTAATGCAACACCCTCGATATAAGTTTAAGCATCCAACAGTGAGGGTAATTCAATTCAAGATAAAGCTTAAGGGATTTAATAGTGTTATTTATTTTGTTAAGTTTCATTGCAATTATAAACTTTTAGATAAAATATTGGCGATCCATCATCCATGTATATGGGCTTACCCATGCTCAAAGTATAAAACATCACGGTAAATGTGTCATCCCACAATCAAGAAAGACATGTATGTCTGGCACTGCATGTACGATTTTCTCACATGCAAAGAAAGGTATAAAATTTATACACCTACAATATCGTTTAAATAATAATTTTAGCTTTATAGTTGAATTTATATCTTATTTAGGCCTCTATAAAATTTGATTTTGGTGGCATCGTGTCATCCTGTAAGTCTGCATGTTTAGTCACCATACGAGAAAGGCATGGGTGGTAAATACCACGACCAATGTGTCATCCCACCATGTCAACAAAGACATGTATGGGCTCTTTACATATAACATAATAAATTTTGATGCCAAGAAAGGTATGCTTTAAAATTGTATAAACACAACTTTCTGATCAAGAAATATGTGTACAAATACTTAAAATATTGGCATCCATTACAATTTCATCTTTACAAGTACATGAAGGCAAAATATGAGGTAATGAATTTAGCACATGCCATTATCTCATCCACTTTTGTCACTTAAAATTATTAAACAATCAATTTCCGCATGAATACCATACAAAACCTACACTCCACCACACTTACCAAACATCAAAGTAATGAGAGAGGGGCTGAAAAATAAGAAAAATAAAAGTTATTGTTATAGACTCGTACAAGATCTTTGTGTATGCTACAATGACCTACTATACAAGTGGGATTACCGATTAGGAGATGGATTCATGAGACTCGCTCAGAAGATGTAGACAATGAGGAGGAATTTTTTTTATGGTGGATGGACATAAGGTCTTGCTGCATGTGGTGCTGGTGGATGGCTTTGGAAGTTCGACGCCGCTTACACAGGAAAAACATCTGTTTTGCATGATCAATATTGTGAGAGAGAGGGATGAACAAAAATCACATTCATTCTCTCAGGTAGGACGAGCCGAATGAAAGAAAAATAGGGAGGAGGGGGCTTGCGGCTGTGAATAGAGGAGTTAGGGTTAAGGTTAGGTATAACTAGGTATTTGTAGGCTTGTTTATTGAAATGAAAATTAACCCTAATTTTAATTTTGTAATGATGAAATTGTATAGTTTATATATATATATATATATATATATATATATATATATATATATATATATATATATATATATATATATATATATATATATATATATATAAATATGTGTGTGTGTGTGTGTCAATCTTGTTTCTAATATTTTGAATGCAAGTTGAAGTCTATTTCAGATTGAGACTATTTGTTGAAATGATCGAATCGATCAACTTCGAAAATTATGCATTGTCATTTTGATCTCTTAATATTTGCAATCACAAATTGAGTGTGGATAGTCATTTGATAGTGTGGTTTTATTTTAGGTGTGTTTATGTGAGGACATCCTAGATCTATAGATGTACTTATTAAGGTGATATAATGAAAGAATGGTGTACTATCTCTGGAGATAGAAGTCACTACCCTATAATGGGCCTAATCACCTAATAAGGACTCCTAAGGCATGATGGGTCTTTGAATATACCAGAGATCTTTCCCCTACTTTACATAAAAAACTAAAGCAGGGTTTATTTAAATTGGGTTCATTAAGTTCCCTATGGAGGCAAGCCTTCATAGTTAATTATATCTTAAAAAAAATGAATCCCTTAAAAATACTCTTAATTAAAATAGGTGATTATTGTCTCCAAAGAATTCAAAGATAGGACTATCAAAAGATTAGTTGTATTTTGAAAATAAAGTAGGAGATATCAAAAGTGAAGAGTTCTTATCGAAACCAAGGGAGATAGGAGTGCTCATGATACAGGAAGTGAGCACTCCAATCATCTATGGTTGGGATTTATATATTTGAATTTGATAAGATTTATTTATTTAAGTTTTTTATTAGAATAATTTATATAATATAAGATTGTGAAAATTCCTAAGAGGTGAGGATTTATACTGAGGGAAACATGACCTCAGATCCTACCTAGAGCTTTGGCGAGGCCACACAACTAATCTAAGAAAGAGTGGGTATATGATTTACTCATAAGAGAGAGTAAACCACTGACGGGCTTATTACCTGGAGTGACACAACTCTCATCTTTAAATCCATGTAGCAAGTCATATGCTTTGCAAGATGGTTAGGCTATTGTGATGAATTTTTTTATTCTTATCTTCATCTAAAAGTATGAATTAAATGAAGACAAAAATAAAACTTCTTCTTTGTTAGACACCACGTAGATCCGTAGAGATTTTAGATTATGACATTGAGGAATGATGTACTATCTCGAGAGACAAAAATTACCATCCTATAATGGACCCAATCACATTAATAAGGACTCCTAAAGATAATGGGTCTTCAGATGTACTAAAGATTCTTCCCCTACTTTACATGGAAAAGTAAAGTAAGGTATATTTTAAATCAAATTCATTTAGTTCCCTATGGAGATAAGTCCCCAAAGTTAATTACATCTTAAGGAATGAGATTCCTTAAGAATACCCTTGATTAAGATAAATGATTATTGTCTTCAAAGATTTCAAAGATAAGACTATCAATCAGTTGGTTATTTTTGGAAGATCAAATGGGATTGCTCAAAATGAGAGAGTTATTATCGAAACCGAAAGGAGATAAGTAAGGGATGCTCACGATGCTAGAAAACCTAGTGAGCATCCCAAACTATCATATGGTTGGGCTTTATATTTTTGAAATTTGAAGAGAATTATTTGTTTGAGTTGAATTTTTGTTAAAAATCTAGGACTTATAATTTCATGATACAAGATCATGAAAATGCCTAAGAGGTGAGGATTTATGCTTATAGCCCGCAAAGGAAAACAACAATCTCGGATCTTAAATCTATGGAGTTTTGGCGAAGGCTGAAGTACGACCAAAATCTAAGGCAAAAATGGGCATATGTTTTAGCTTCACAAGAGAGGACAAACCACCCGACTGTTGGACTTACAACCGCCTGGGGGTGGTCACCAACTAACTCCTCCTACAATTTTAAATACATGTAGGTAAGTCTTATGCTTTTGCAAGATAGCTAAGTTGTTATTTATTTAGAAAGAGACTAAGTCCTTAACACTCTAAGAGACTAGATCATGTAGGAATGAATAATGACTCAAATCTAATGCAAATTTTATGTTTATTTTCATTTTGGATAATTTATTTGACACGGGCTATGGGATTCACATGCCTAATGCATGAGAAATTAGTTATGGGCCAAATCAGCAAGAAGGAGGTGTGTTTCCACCATGGCTCTCAAAGGTCAAGCCAAGTTCCTTGGGAAACGTGGAAGCCCTCCATAAGCAAGAGTGAAGCAAGATGCTTTTTATACATGATGTAAACATACAACATCTAGCTAAAGGGTTGCTAAATTTTTTATCTTGATTTATAACCTAATATGTGAGGTTATGAGTTGTTAATTTTTAGTTTTGAATTGATAAATTAGATTGAAAATTTATTTTTCCCTAAGTGCCTAATTGCATCCAGGCCATTCAAAGAAAGAAAGAAACTAGGAAAAATATGTCATCTTAATGCACAAGCTAAACAAACATCAAACAATTTATAAAGCTAGTGCAAAAGAATAAAAGGTATTTGTGGTCGGACTCCACCGTACAAACCCAAAAAAGAAATGTGGGTAGCCTAGCTCTACCCTTATACAACCTGGATTACAAATGAATTAATCACAATCAAAAAAGGAATTCATGCTATGGGGGTCTTCATTCTTCATTTCTTCATTTGTTTGCTTCTTTCTTTCTTTCTTTCTTTCTTTTAGTTGGTTGGGATGTGGTTCCAAGGCTTCACATGGTGCATTAGACATAGTCTTATGACCAATGTTCATCCTAATCCCCCATAACATTCATTCCACATCTTAATTGCAAAATTACATGAAAATGGGAAATGTAAAATCTAACTAAAACCTACAAAATAGAGATTAGCTAAACAAACCACACAATCCCAAGCATGTATATGAATAAATTGGACTTAGCACCCCACACATGAGTAACTAAGTCCATCGGTCCTAATTTGGATTATGCTTGGGGTATAAGCAACCGCAAAATAAAAGTATTTATATTTTTATTACAGACTTAAGCACAATCCTCAGATAAGATAATGATTAGACTAAGATCATCTTATACACGCACATACACCCTAACATCACTAAAATATTACATCACAAAATAAAATCGGCATCAAACCATGCACCTAACATAGAAATGGTGACTTAGCCTAATGTGTGTATCGTTTAAGGATGGCGTGGCATGTCTTAGCTAGGTTTTAAGGTTAGAATTTTCTAAGTATGAAGGATTCAACTTAGAGTGTGGTTTCATTTAAGTGATTTAGTTGATTTGTTAATTTTATTTTATGATTTGATTTGGTTTGAATGAACCTACACTTAATTACTAAGTGTTGTAAAGAGATGGAAAAAGAAGAGAACTTCTCTTTCCTCCCTACCTTAAGTAACTTCTAAGTAGATTCATTAGTGATTTTGTTTAGTGAATATTTTATTATGATGTTTTTAATTAATCCTAAGTTTAGATTTGCTCTAAATAAACTTATTCAATAAGAAAGGTATTTTAAGATTAATTAACGTGAATTACTATCACAAAACACAACCATTTATTTCTTTCCAACATGTATACCATGCATATAAAATGATCCTAAGCATATCTATACATGTAATGCAAATTTAGCACACCTTAATGATGAATGCTAAGAGATGTTGCAAGAAAAATTTGGATGTTTCATGATGCATAATTTTGTTAAGTAGAAAAGAGAGGGATTCTTTTATCCATTAATAAAAATGCATATTTACATGTATGGAAGACATAAGTGAGTATGACGCCATTATTTTCTACACCAAAGGTATAAGGTACAAGACCTTCTTAGGCTACTTAAAGCCTCGCAACCCGGGATATCCAGACTAATATACCACTTTTCTTAAATACATGTGCATGTACAAAAGGAAAATAAATGGATGAAGAATCATGCAAAAGATTTTTGTTTGTTTGATTTGTTGGTTGTTTAATTTATATGTGCAATATGAAGATCCTTCTTAATTCATGACATGGGAGTGCATAGGAATAAATTTAAGCAAGTGTTATGTTCTTTTCAAATGAACTATACACTTTGCAAATCCTATACAAACCATGTTAAGAAAAGAGAAGAAAACCACATAACACATTTTAAGCTATATTCACATGCAAGCTTATAAATACTTATAAGTAGCATACCTTCATTTATAATATTTGATAAGTTTTAAAAGTAATTTTTGATTTAATAGTGATAATAGCCACTATATATTTACTTTTAAAAACATGCAATTTGACATAAAGGAAACATTTCATTTATTTTGATTTTTCAAAAGATATGAATGCATGATTTCATATGAAAACAACATTTAACATGCTTGGAAAGAGATAAAGTGATGTAAGCATATGATTTCATTCACCTTAATTAATTTCTAAAGACAATCCTATAAAATAAGATCATTTAAAGTGAATCAAAATTTCTTTAAAGGGATTTTTATTTTTATTTTGAGTTTGATTTGATTTAGGAAATGTGAAAAGAGTGTTTGCTGGTCCTAACCCATTTCCCCATGTGTGTGTTGATTTAGTTTAATTTTTAGAACCATTAAGTTGATTTTATATTTTGTTTAGGTTAAGCTGTGAATTAAATCCATTAATTACCCCTTACCTACACCATTTTAACATAATTAACCTAACAATTATGAGTGAACATATGATATGCAATCACATGGAATTTAAATCAGCAATACACCTAGGAAAGAAAGGGGTCTAATGCAATTGGCTCACAATTATTGATTAATTAAGCTAAAGGGTTTAATTAAGTACTTTCTTAACCTTCCCACATGAGTTGGAAATGATTTCCTTAAATTTACCTTAGGAACACCTAAGATCTAGAAAGAGATTGATTAAGTTTAGATTGGTTTTGAAAGTTTAATTAATAATTAAGTAGATCATTAGTGGATTAGTCCTTAAGGTTTGGATTAAGGAAGAAAGGGGGTTTAGGGAAATAACAAACCCATTTCATAAACCTCCTCTTCACTTAAATAATGTTAATATTATCTTATTAAGTGATTAAACCACTATTCACATGCTTAATTACTCTTTACATTTAAGGGTGATTAGGGATTCATTAATTGATCTTCCTAATTAACTCATTAATAAATTCCAAGAAAATTAGGGAGGTAGAAGTCATCCCACTAAATATGCGAGTTTGAAATTAATGAAATATAATGAGTAATTAAGATTATTAGATTTCCAATTAAACCTAATTAAAGAAAATCCACTATTCAAAATCAATTAGAAATATTATTAGATTCCCCTCTATTATCTTTAAAATGAAGTTGAGTTTGCATTTTTTTTTAATTTTTATATTTAATTATGAATTTAGAAGTTTTAGTGATTAAGGATAATTAAATAGCCCTAATTATATAACTAATCCCATTGTTGAAATGTGGACTAGCGGCACGCTTTCCATTATGGCAGCATTGGTTAAGTATCAAATCCATGTCCACGTCGATTCTGCACTTTCCTAGGCCGATCAAGGATCGAATGGTCGATCAAACTGGCTCTAAGGAATGTGGATCTAGCATGTTTTAATGGGTGTCCATCAAAACATGCAGATGGGCCGTCCATCGATTCATCC